>PVJA010043793.1:0-16562 GCA_004027025.1 Myocastor coypus | reverse complement strand
TTTTTTTTTTTTCTTTTTTTTGTCTTTTTGAGACAGGGTCTCGCTATACAGTTGAGGCTGGCCTTGAGCTCACTTTTGTAGCCCAGGCTGGTCTCGAACTTGCACCAATCCGCCTGCCTCAGCCTCCCAAGTGCTGGGATTACAGGCATGCGCCACCACGCCCGGCTATTGTGGGACTTTCAAGAGACTGCCTGAACAGCCTCTAATGCAGTCGTCTTCTCTCTAGGTCCACGGACAGAAAGCTGCATGGGAGGATCCAGTGGAGTGGGTCCGGGACACTCTTCCCTGGCCATCAGCCCAACAAGACCAATCGAAGCTGTACCACCTGCCCCCACCCACGGTGGGTCCTCACAGCATTGCCTCACCTCCAGAGGATAGGACAGTCAAAGACAGCACCCCGAGTTCTCTGGACTCAGACCCTCTGGTGAGTGGAAGCCATTTGAATGTGAAAAGAACATTACAGAATTGAATACTTCACAGTTTCAGTAAAGTCAGTACATTAAAGTCAGAGAAGAGCTCCAAATATCAGAATCTTTCACTATAAATGTGGTATACCTGAGTCCTGACTGAAGCTAAGTGACAACACATCCCAGCAAGATCTAGTCTAGCAAAGACCCTAGTTCTAGGCAGATGCCATGTGAGAATACTTGGCAAGAAAGTAAAGAATAGAAATCATGGTGGTGCATACCTGTAATCCCAGAACTCAGGAGGCTGAGTCGGGAGGATCATTGAGAGAGTGAGACCAGCCTGGGCTACAAAGTGAGCTCAAGGCCAGCCTGAACTGCATAGTGAGACTCTGTCTCAAAAAGACAAAAAAACTCATTGACATACTCTCTGCTTCCATCTCCCCTGATACTGTCCTGAGGATTTCCCCAGCTAAATGGGTCCAAAAAACTTCTGCAGAAAGCAGGTAATAACAAGTGACAGACTTGTATCACCTGGAGTGTATCTCATCACTACTTGTAGCCAAAGGATTGATTAGTAGAACACATAAAACTTTAAAGAAAACTTTCAAACAGAACAGACAGAAAATAAACAGTCATTTGACTAGAAAAAAATGAAATAGGATGCAATTAAAAACTTTAAATACCCTTCAATCTCTCTGAGGATGAAGAAAATTAAAGTGAAATATTTCACATTAGTAAAAATAGTATGTGTAAGCTTGGATTTTCATGTTTTACCATTCTAGAAGGTTTTTTTTTTTTTTTCCTTGAAATAGATCTCAGACATCTCTTTTTTATTTTATGGAAAGAATGTAAAACAAAATTTCAAAACAACTTGTGTTTTCTGCATTCTCAGCTCCTATAATTTTTTTTAGAGTGACTTAAGTACAAAATGCATTTCGAAGAGTTAAAAAAAATTAATGTTTAGCTGGGTGTGGTGGCGCACGCCTGTAATCCCAGCACTTGGAAGGCTGAGGCAGGAGGATCGGTGCGAGTTTGAGACTAGCCTGGGCCACAAAAGTGAGTTCAAGGCCAGCCTGAACTGCATAGCGAGACCCTGTCTCAAAAAGACACACACGCAAAAAAAAAAATAATAATAATGTTTATTGAAAGTGTTAATATTTAATTGTTTGATCAGTCTTACATACCTATGTCTGTTGATCTATACTGATTTAATGATGAGAACATGTAATGCAACCATTGTTAAATTTTTCTTGGTTTGAAATTCTGTACTATATATACTCTTACTTGTTACTGTTTTTTTCTATTTTTGTTCCTGCTATTTTTACTCTTTAAAATAAAAAAAAATTTCAAAACAAAATAAAGGGAGAATAACAGTTATCAACACACTGCATAATTTTATCTTAAAATAGTTACTCAGAGCCAAGATATGATTATAGAAATTATCCCTATGATAGTAACACAGGGCTGGGGAGATGGCTCAGCTGTCTAAGCACCTGCTTGGCAAGCGCAAGGACCTGGGTTCAATCCCCAATACTGCATGCCATTGCTACCTCCAGAACCCAAGGAAAGCTGAGCCACTGAAACCAGGCATGGTGGCCCATGCCTGTAATCCCAGTGCTGGGGAAGCTGAGACAGAAGTATCACTATGAGCTGTGTAGCGAGACCCTATACCAAATAAATAAATAAGTGATCAAATGATATTAGCACAAACTTTTCCTTTCCTTTTTTCTTTTTTCATTAGATCTTACTGGTATGTTTTGGATGTACATAAGGATCACACTCAGAGAATTTGTACCTGTCATGCCAGGGAGATAGCTCAGCATCATAAGTGCCTGCCTGACATGTGCAAGGTCCTGAGTTTAATCCCTAGTGTGTGTCGGGGGGGGGGGATTTGAATCTGTCATGATATAACTTATTTTCCCCCAATTCCCTATCCTCCCTTCAACCTCTCTCTCCACTCCCCATTGACAGAGCTTGGTTTCCATGTTTTCCTTCTTTACTCTTTTCTTTTTTACTTTTCCCTTCTTCCCTTTACCCCTTCTTGTGTTCCTCTCCTCATCTGAACATTTCCCTCACACATGTGTGTCTGATTTATTTCACTCAAGAGTATGGACTCAAAGTACATGAAGCATAATTTAGTAGGTTACAGGAGAACTTAACATACATCAATCCTGTGGCATAACCACAGGCTTTTATTCAGTTGCCAGGCCTAGTGACATATGGTTATGATCCCAGTACTATAGGAGGCTGAGGCAGAAGGATCACAAGTTCTAGCCTAGCTTGGGCAACTTAATGACGTACCAAGACCCTATGTAGCTTATTATAAAAGCTCTGGTTCAGTTTCTAGGACCAATACATACACACACACTCTTCTGGTTAAATCATATTTTTATTTAATGGTTGACTTTGTTGAAAGTAGATGTAATTCATGTTAAAAATGCTTTTAAATTGAAAGGCTAATAATAATCAGGCAGGTAGAAGGTGGAAGGCAGATTTTGTAGAATCAGTCAGGCTTACTTAGCTAAAAAAGAGGGTTCCAAACTTGAAGTATCAAGGGGGAATAAAAGGTGAAGAGAAGGAGCTACCAGGAAAGTGGTTCATCACTGTCCTCCTGGCCACACTGTGCGGCCCATTTCTGTAATCCTAGCTACCTGAGAGACTGAGGCAGAAGGATCACAAGTTAAGTGTTAGCCCCTGTTTGACAATAAAAAATCAAAAGAGCTGAGGTGGATCAATCACCAAACACTTGTCTGGTATTCAGGAGCTGCTGGGCTCAATGCCCAGGACGAGGATGACAGAGAGGGTGATAGGAGCCAAATGCACTGAGGTGTGCAGGCTCGCCATAGTCTTTGTAGTCTGGAAAGAAATGACTTTGTCAACACATGAAGCCTTGCTGTTGGGCTATAACTTATTGTGGGAGGCTTATTAGAGACACAGATGTTCCCACAACACTTATCACACTATGAAGGGTATGACACCCACTGTCCTTCACTGGAATACAGGCACCATGCAGACGGAGGCAGTCATGTACTTTGGGGGTCCTTCTCCCACATACATCACAGGTAGCACTTGGTGCAGCAACCGTACGCCCAGCAAATGTATGCACAAGAAGCAATCATCACTGGTTTTTTTTGAGACAGGGTCTTGCTATACAGTTTAGGCTGGCCTTGAACGCATTTTGTAGCCTAAGCTGGCCTGGAACTCACAGCAATCCTCTTGCCTCAGCCTCCTGAATGCTGGGATTATAGGCTTGCGCCACCATGCCCAGCTCATCACTGTTTTTCAGGAATGACCTCTGCATTCCAAGTTCCTAATCACTTTGAAACCAAGCATCAGACCCATGATCTAGGTTTTTATTTTCTCTCTGGCAAGATCCCATGTCCCAGTTCTCATTAATGTACCTCTTTCTCCTCTCCAGATGGCCATGCTGCTGAAACTTCAGGAGGCCGCCAACTATATTGAGTCTCCAGATCGAGAGACCATCCTGGATCCCAACCTCCAGGCAACACTCTGAGGGTCCAACAGTCACTGTCACCCCAGACAGCAGAGGCTGGCATCTGCTTCGTTAGCTCCTCCTCTCCCCTCTTCTCTCAAAGCACTGGCTCCCTGGCCCTGGGAGGAGAACAGGAGGGAGGAGGAAGACAAAAAGAGGCAAGGCTCTTGGTGCTGCACTTTTGGGAACTCCCTAGTAGGGATTTGGTGGGGTGGCGTTTGGGAACTGTGTCACCTAAACAGATTTACTGGCCTCCTCATGACTTTGGGGAAAAGATAATTCTGGGTCTTTTCCTTGTTTTCTTGTTTCGATTACAAACTCCTGGGCTTTCTGAGGAAGGGTTCAGAAGACATCAAAAGACTCTGCAGCAGTTCCTAGCTGATTCTCATGAGCACCTCTGAGATAGTTACAGAAGGGGAAGTCTGAGGAGGCAGGAAGCTTCGCTTGCTGACTTTCTCTCAGCCCCTTCCCAATTCTATCACCACTGCCAACAACTCTTCCCCAGAGATCTGGCTGGAGCCCAGAAAACAAGCATGTGGTTTTAAAAATGCATAAATCAACCTGTAAATGGTAACAGGCAATGGAAAAGATAAAGCTGGAGAAAGGGGACCCAGTTGCCAAAGGAAAATGCGAGCTGCCAGCTCTTGCCTTTTGGATGACATAGGGGATGTTGACAAGATGGCTGCCAATCTAAGAAGTCACCATATCACAAAAGTAACATTACAGTCTTCAGAGAAAGACCGCTAGCTCTGCCTTTCTACCTTCTAATTTAACATGCGCGAGAGTCAATAAACCCTACTTTTTTATTTTTTATTTTTTGTTTCTATTTTTTCTATCATTTGCCTATTTATTTTTCTCTTCCTCTCCCATTTCCTTACATGACCATGAGGTACTTGAGTTGCTTTTTCAGGGGCTACTTTGGCTTTTCCAAGTGGGCTTTCCATGGCGAATCTGATGCCATCTTAATTGGTACCAGCTAGACACTTGCCATGCTACCGTCTCTGGCATCCTTTGAGCTCATATAAGATCTGAAGTACCAGCTCACTAGTACTAGAAGAGGCAGTCAGTTCCTTGACTTTTCTTTTGGAAAAATACATGTTCTGCCTGGGAGCTCAATTACCAGCCTCTGGCACAGAAGATCTGTTCTGAGCTTCATGATGGAATGGAGGAAACGCCGAGATTGGAAATGCTCCTGTGTCTTGTGCCCATTCGCCAACTCACTGCACTGTTTGGATGGTAGCCACTTTGCCTGACTGAATCAAAATCCCCTGTCATCCCTTGACTATGTATTTGTTTTTGGTAGGTGCATATTCATTTATAAGAAACTGAACATCTATGTGATACTCCAAATCTGAATATATAATTCAAGGAATTCGATTTGGTGGTCAATATCTGCCTTCCACAGACATCCTGCTTCTTACAAAAGTTGTCCTTTTTCCGTGACCCTGAAGGTCAGGCAGTCCATGTTTCTTCTTTAGACAAATACTTACTGAATACTAGTGTACCAGTCAGTAGGCGAAAAACAAACAGACAAGACTTGGACCCTGAGGTTCATGGTCTTGTAGGGAATGATGCCATCCATTAAGTGCACGTCCCCTTGTTATCTGGACCTTCAGGATCATCTAAGAAATGGAACTGAAACTCCAAGAGTCGGCTAAAAAGTAGCCTTTGATTCTATGTCCAGTACACTGGGGGCAGAAGATCTGGGATCAGTTAAGATCTGAAGGACTGTGGAATCTTGCTTGTATGGAGTGGGCAATTCCTACCATTTCTGAAAGCCTTATGGAACAGATTCCAGGCACAGCTAGCTGCCCAATAGGCTGAATTTTAGTTCTCTTGTGGATCAGGGATATGAGATGAGCCTGGGATTGAGTGTTTGCTCTTCAGATTCCTAAATAGTACAAGACCTTATCAGAATCTATAGGCTTACTAACTTGGATCACTCTATTCCACCAACCCAGGAGTAGATAGATCCAAATCTATATCAGAATATTTTCATTTAGATCAACAAGATGGTCTGCACCCCCAGAAAAGCTCTGTAATCTCACCAGATGGCACCCAGGGATGACAGGGTACTCTGTGCTGGAGACTATAATCGCTCTTGCTGCTAATTCCGTGAGCTGTGAAGATCCCCAACCAACTCAACTGTAAATTATGCAATCTGTGCTGAGAAGAGGCTGCTTGTCCATGGATGGTGCTGAATTCACTGCCTTAAGGTCTCTGCTGCAGAATGAGGAGGCCACAGAGCTGGGTGTTCCAACTTAGAAGGCAGGGAACACCAAACAGGCCTACTTTGGGCATAGGCCTCTTCTAAACCCCAGCCTAAGCCCCAGATCCATGGCAAGGCTCAGACTTTTAATTCCACCTTAACCTGATGGTTGAGCCCCTAACTCTGTTTTTTGGTGCTGCCCAGCCAGTGCCTTCTGATGTGGATCTTACTGGCTACTTGAGAAAAAAGGAGAGGGGCAGAACCCCTTCTTCCATTCCAACTGCCTCAGATCATAGAAGGATCCTTGTGTCTCTAGTAACTGTGGATACCACCGTGAATCTTTTTGGTTCTTCAGCGGGTTGTTTCTGGAGGCCTCTCATGCTATGACTTTTTGTTTCTATTCCTGGGGTTCACCACCATCTACTCTCAGTTCACTGCTGCACTTAGCCCAGGTCACTTAGTTGCTTTCTTCCAGAAGGTGTGTTCCCATCTGGTAAAGTGATAGTGAAGCCTCAGCTTTCCCTCTGGAGTCTAAGATCCTGTTAACAGTTGCACATCTAGGCCTCTCATGGTGGGGACCAATGGTCTCACAAAGGAATTGTGGTTATGTGGCAACTGCAGAAGGTTGAGCCTCCTCATGGTGCTATAACCCCTTGGGGTGCTCATCTAGACTTCTCTGAAGCATAACAACCAAGCTGCTCCCTCGCTGCCCTAGAATTAGTAGCAAGGAACAAATCCATAGCATTCCCTCCTGCCTACACACCTACTTCTTGACTGAGACTTCTGGGATCCTGAAGAAGAGAAAAACTGGGTCCTCTAGCTAAATTCTCAACCCCCAAGCACTTTCAGAAGAATCCAGCCTATCCAATTTTGGAAGTTGTACTATTCCATTCCTCTCCAGTCCCCTGACTTCATCTCTCATCACCAAAGTTGGCTAGTACAGAACATGGTTTAACACTCAACACCAACCTGAAGAGAGCCGCAGCTGCAGGAGAGGTTCCTTAGCAGAGATCTCTCGTGTAGGAAAAAGACCAGTAAGATGTGTCCAATGTATTTGTTTCTCAGTCCCTGCCTAGGCACTAAATGTAAAATACTAGGTATTTGCAGGCTAATATGGGACTGTGTGTGTGTGTGTGTGTGTGTGTGTGTGTGTGTGTGTGTGTGTGAGACACAAGAGCACTTTTCTGTTGCTATTTCCTATCTCCTGAGGCTTCATAGAGTATTTTTTAAAAATCCGTGCTTTGTGACAACTCTACGGTGCTTAATTTTGTCTTTGTGTAAGTCTTGATCCCAGTATCCTTCATCTAGTCTAACCATTGAGAAGGTAGAGGCTGGCAGGGGAAAACTAGCTAACAGTCCACGAGACGCCCGGTAGTGATGTCCTTATTGGTTGAAATATAATATTTTGGTCTTGAATGACAAACTTTCTCACCATACTTCTTAAGTACTTAAGATGAAATGACTTTTTTTTTTTTTTTTTTTTTTTTTTTTTTTTTTTTTTTTTTTTTTTTTTTTTTTTTTTTTTTTTTTTTTTTTTTGCTTTTTGCTTTTTGCTTTCATTCTGGATTTCCTGCTTTGCAAAGTGGCGCATCCCCTCCCCTCAGACCTTACTGGTCTGAGAAGTAACTCTGTTTCCTGTAGTATTCCAAAAGAGTAAGAGGAGAGCAGATGTCACCTGCCATTTCTCACTAACATCTCACATTACCTGGGAGGCCACCCACGTACAACCTGGCACATCAGTGAAATGTGCTTGATTGAGTAGACTTAGCCCTGCAAACCAGGGTCAGAGATACTTACATGAGGCTTCAAGGATTCTTTACTACAGGATGTATACAAGATGCATAACCACACATTTTACAAGGGGCTCAAGTACTGAAGCCCCCTAGGTCATCCCATGCAGTTCGTCATCACTTACCTTTTCTTTCCATTTTTAATCTTTGGCATTAGCTAACCTGAAGCCAACACCACCAAGCAGCATTAAAAGAGATGGGTTTTTGCAGAGGGTTTACTAATGGAAATGGATATACTAGTGGGATGCTAGTGTACTCTTACGATGGCTGTAGGAGCTACTCACAAGCTCTGGTTCATACCCCAGTGAGAAGGCCATAAGTAAATTGGTCTGGGGGGCACTATGTTCCCAAAAAGCCATGTGTGAAGCTACTGCCCTTTATAATAGAATTCACTTTACATATTCAGGAGTCCTTAATCAGCCTGCTCAGGCATATACGGAGCCACCAATTTACTCTGCCCACCGCAAAGGGTGTGTGTGTCTTTCTGTTCCACCTGCACCCTGAAGCAAGGACTGTGACCATCAACCCTAGGAAAACTGGACTAAAGTGGAAAGTGTTAGAGCCTTGAAGTAATGAAACCAATTGGAATTTATAGTTGAAACTGGCCAGGTTAAAAATTAAGTTTATTTAGGGCTTGCACACCTCAGTGGCACAGCAACTGCCTGACAAGCACAAGGTCCTGAATTTGATCCCTGGTATACCAAAAAAAGCATCTCGAAGTTTTAGAGAATTTTCTATGACAAGGGTGGTCATGAAAAGGGTACCCTGGTTTGTTGATCTGATCATTCACTTCTAAAAGCAGTAGTGCTCAAAGGATGGTTCCAGACCTGCAGCATCTGTCAAAAGTTAAATTCTGAGGCCCCACCCAGACTTACTGAGTCAGTAGGGCTAGAGCCCAACCATCCATGTTTTTAGCTACACTACCCCTCACACACAGTGGATCTGATACATGCTAAAGTTTGAGATTCAACCATTTTGAAGGCAGAATTACTCTTGAGGGGCAAAGGCCTTACTTAGAGGGGCTTTGGGAACAAAAATAAGGTTCCAGGTTATAAATCATATGCTAATGTTAATTTCAAATTCACTTTTCTCCTACTTCTGTTTCTGTTTTTATTTCTTTTAAATTATCAAAAGAAACAATATGTGTGGTGATGGCTCAGTGGTCTAAAGCGCCTGCTTAGGAAAGCTTAGGTGGCTGCAGGGACCGTGGTTTGATCCCAGGCACCACATGCTGCACCAGTCCCTGCCCGCAGGACAGGCTGAGCCGGCCATAAAAATAAATAAACAAAAGTTCTGAAACAAGAAAAATAAATAAATAAATAAATAATTCTTTTTTTAAAAAAAAAGGAAGAGGGGCTGGGGAGATAGCTCCAAGGCACAAGCGCCTGCTGGGCAAAGTGCAAGGTTGTGAGTCTGAACCCCAGTCCTGCAAAAAAATAAAATAAAATAAAAAAGGAAAGAAACAATATGTGTACTTTGAGGAAGAACTTTGGTGAGTGGATGTAGCATTCCTATTTGAACGCAACCTGCAGGCAAAAATAAAATCTCTTATCCTGAAATTTCTGTCAGGCTAACTAAAGAGCTTCACCAAAGGAAAGCAGACTCTGGGCTGCTCTCCTGTATTATTTGTGTCTACTCTGTCTTTTTATGATTATGAATGGGAGGTGGAAAGTCAAAAGAAAAAAATCTAAATTATGTTTCCATGATGAGATGTTCTTCCAGCAACATAACCTCTTCCTTACTTGAGGTATAAGGTGCACTGTGAGATCTGAGAACCCAGCCAGAACCTCTCTAGGGCAGCTAACATCTTTAGAGTCCCCAGGAAGCCCCATGTCCATGCTCTGCACAGGGCATGGAAGAAAGTTCATACTATAAGGACACAGTCGTGGCACCTATATCCTTGAGCTCACCTCTTCCTTTCGGCACACTAGAACCTGGATTCAGAACTGCTTTGCACAGTGACAGAATAAAGCCCTTTTAAGAAGAAATCTGGGGCTGGGACACTGCTCAGAATAAGTGCCTGCCTGGCAAGCGCAGGGTCCTGAGTTCAATCCCCAGTACCTCAAAAAAAAAAAAAAAAAAAGAAATCTGCAAGGAGCTTCATATCTTTTTAAACTCACAGACCAGCTGAAGAAGCTGTGGGGAGATCGAAGCTGTTTAAGACTGACTTTGTTCCACGTTGGTTGGTTTTCCCTCTGTGGGAGCTTCTGGGCAGAATACAAAGAAACATACTAGTACTGATTCTTACCTGTGGCACTTTAGTCCTGGAGGACTAAAGCGTCAGGAAGGGCATAAACAGCTGCACTAAAATCGCCCTCTTGGTCCCCGGAAGACCATAATGCGTCCTTTGGCCACTTCCTGTAGGGTCATCTTGCCTCCCTGCCATTTTTTTTGAGAAAGAAGATAATAAAGAACAAGCCTACAAATTACAGCTTGCCTCTGGGCTACTGCTATGTGCCCCTCCCCATTTCCTAGTGTTCTTTTGTGTGTTTTTAAACAAAGCAATCATTTTTAATGACTGCTAGCCCCTGCTAGCTTCCTTTCCTTCCTCCTATGCATTCTGCTTTAGGCAGCATTGTCTATGTGATGGAGTCTATTTCTCAAATGCATGGCATTCCTCAGGTGAAGGGTGGGCAGGAATTTTCACATCATTTTAATTTATTGGGTGTAAAACCCCAAATCAGGGTGTGTGTGTGTGTGTGTGTGTGTGTGTGTGTGTGTGTGTGTGTGTGTGTGTGTGATGTTTGTTCTTTTGTTTTTCTCATTTGGCCCTCACCTCTTCTACCCCCTTTTATATCAAATGTAGAAAAAGCAAAGCTGAATCTGGAAAGCAAACCCTTGTATATAGTTGCGGTAACAATCATGAGGAGCGCTGGGTTGTCCCCTCAGTAATTCAACTTAAACAACAAATCAGTTGAAAGCTAAATTCATGCCTGGGCCAGCTGAAGAGGCTTTCCTTCATCATCACAGAGGCCCCTCATCTGGGCCCTGTGTCCATCAGGCATGTCTCTTCCCAGCAAGATTCATCTGTTCGAGGCCATTTGCGTTTCAATAAAGTTATCTCCTGTATTGTCACTGGTTCTCTCTAGCTCCCTCTCTGCCTGGTTTCTGTCTCTATGTATCTTATGGACCTTTGCTTGAACTGAAAGGTGAGACTGCTTGTGGTCATTTGCCTAACACAGAAACAAAACTCACTGGCCTAAAATGTCTGACCCTCAAATCCTAAGCAAGGGTCTTAACTCCTTTGATTGGGAGTGGAGGGATCCCCATTTACATTGTGGACACAGTGTCCTTCACCAGAATTCAAAACATTCAGCCCAAAAGTCAGGACTCTGGAGCTCTCCATCCACTGCCACAAAGTCTGAAGACATCCCACCCTCTGGACTACCTTGAGTTTTCTTTTGAGGTACAAGTGAATTACCCTATAAGAAATGAAGCTGTTCTAATGGTATTCAGCTTCTCCTGGCCACTGGAAGAGGGGAAATATGTCTTACTATTCTCCATTGCAGAACTATAGGCCCCAGATACATCTTTCCTCTGTTAAAGTGTGGTAGAAGAAGCCATCTCTGCCCTTCTAACATGGATGTGACAAATGTGTTGGCAGCACTCCTCAAAATAAAATATTCTTTTAGAAGAATTCTAAAATGAGGTGACTTAATCTTTATTAGTCCATTTAGCATCCAGATTGGGAACTGTTTCAGGTTTCCTTTGCCACTTAGGAATAAGAATGTGTAAATGTTTCTGAAAACCGTTTCTAATGCACTAAACCCAAACAGCTGAGATATACCACCTCCTTTTTGCTCACAGGTGCCATTCCTTTGAAACTCTAACCTGTTTTTTGGTTTTTGTTTTGTTTTGTCTTTTTGAGACGGTCGCACTATGCAGTTCAGGCTGGCCTTGAGCTCACCTTTGTAGCCCAGGCTGGTCTTAAACTTGCACCAATCCTCCTGTCTCAGCCTCCCAAGTGCTAGGATTATAGGAGTGTGCCACCACACCCAGCTCTTTTTTTTTTTTAATTAATATATTTATTTGTTATGGCTGGCTCAGCCTGCCCTGGGGGCAGAGTTGGCGCAGCATGTGGTACCTGGGATCGAACCACAGTCCCTGAAGTTGCCTAAGCTTGCCTAAGCAGACCTTTAGACCACTGAGCCATCTCGCTGGCCCTCTAATCTGTTTTTTAAACCTCTAGCTCAAAGTCTCTACCTGCTGCAGTATAGAAATGCCTCTATATCTTGGGGCCATTCTTGTTAGCAACCCCCTACTCTTGTTCCCCACCCCTTGTATGTTCAGTCATGATTTATTCTCAGCTAATAGGATTCTTTTTTCTTTTTCTTTTTTTTTTTTTTTTTTTGTCTTTTTGAGACAGGGTCTTGTTATGCAGTTCAGGCTGGCCTTGAGCTCACTTTTGTAGCCCAGGCTGGTCTTGAACTCTCACCGATCCTCCTGCCTCAGCCTCCCAAGTGCTGGGATTACAGGTATGCACCACCACAAGATTCACTTTAAAACCGGCACATAAAGTATCACTTTGGAAGAAATACCCTTGCACATGCAGATGAGTGCCCTTGCCCAGCCACTTGAGCCATTTTGAGGTTGGACTCACCTGGGCTAGAAGTCTAAGGGCCCTGACCCTCCCCTACGATTATTTTCCCCTTTCCTATTTGCTTCCAGTTGTTTTTTGCTTGTTTTGTTACTTTCTCCCCTTCGTCTTAGATTCCTGAGGATCAGAGCTGAAGAGAACCAAATGACCCAATTTCTTTTCTTTTTCAATGTTTAGGAGGAAAAAGGGAAAAAAAAAAAAGGTTAGTTTAAAATAGATGCTATTAGCCGGGCGTAGTGGCGCACGCCTGTAATCCCAGCACCTGGGAGGCTGAGGCAGGAGGATCGCTGTGAGTTCGAGACCAGCCTGGGCTACAAAAGTGAGCTCAAGGCCAGCCTGAAATGCATAGCAAGTCCCTGTCTCAAAAAGCCAAAAAAATAAGTAAGTAAGTAAGTAAATAAATAAATAAATATAAAAATAAAATAAAATAGATGCTATTCCCAACTCAGATACCTCTCCTTAAAAGCCTTCTACATCCATTTCCGCCCCCTGCTCGTCTCTCTCAGAACAGTATTTTATATCTGAAAAATCCCTGAGTCTAAAGTCATATATCCTAGCTCTTATTCCAGTTTAGATTGCTGACGTACTGCACTACTTTAGGAAAGCCCAGACTCTGGATCTCATCGCATAAATCCCAGTTGCTCTTGGCCCACAAAGGTGCAGCTTTCGTTTTAGACAGCAGGAGGCGCTGTCTCTGGCGACTCACGTCCATTTCTCCGCCCCCGGACCCCTCCCCGGACTCTCATGCGCAGGCGCGGCTTCGCGGATTGGCCGTGCGCGGGAGCCGTCATTCGGTGGCGGGTCCCGGCCGCGGGCTGGCGGGCTAAAGGGAAGAAAGATGGCGGCGGCGGCGGCAACTGGTGCGGCCTCCGGGCTACCCGGTCCGGTAGCACAGGGATTAAAGGAGGCGTTGGTGGATACGCTGACGGGGATCTTGTCCCCAGTGCAGGAGGTGCGGGCGGCTGCCGAAGAACAGATTAAAGTGCTGGAGGTGACGGAGGGTGAGTGAGGAGGGACCGTCACGAGGATGGCTCGGACCTGGGCCGGCCGCACTGTCCACTGACCGCAGCTCGGGATTTGCAAGGAGCTTGGGGAGCCTGAGCCCGTGGAGAGCTGAGCGCCGTGGAATAGAGTAGGAAGGGAGAGGTTGCTGTCGCAGGTGGCTGTGGAAGTACCAGAGTCGGGAGGCGCGTCTGTAGGGAGAGGGTCTGGGGAGGTGGAGCCTCGGGGGGAACGAGAGGGTGGAGACTCGAAAGGATAGATGGAGCCTGGGATCTGCAGAGGACGGAGATGGAGCCCGCCTCGGTGCTGTGGTGTTTTGCGGTCTGGGAAATACTGTTTGAGTTGAGGTCAAAGTCATGTGCTGTTCTCTGGGATTAGAGTATCGGGAGCTCTTAGCAGTGGTGAGAGCGTCGGGCCTTGAGAAGACAGTTATCAGGCATAGTGGGTGTCATCAAACAAGTTTCTGCCTTGGAATTTTAAACTGGCTGGTCTAAACACTTCGTGTTTCCCCAGAAATTAAGTAAAATACACACACATCTGCTTCATATTCCTGACCATACTCCTTGTTATTTTCAGAGTAATTTGCAATTGATAAATACCCTTGTGGGCATTTCTGTGTGAAGCAACCAATCTTCCTTTGTTTTTGATTCTTTGTCCCATCCTGTTGTTTGCTTTAAAGTGATGGGAAAGAAAATAAACTACTGGTTTGAGATTTTCTGCTAATTTCCTGCTTAGTCAGTGATGAAGTCTAACTGTAGCCACTTTACAAAGAACAGTTTAATTCTCCAACAGGAAAAGAGAAAATTTTCTTAGTCTCTGTGTAAAAAACACATTTAGTCAGAGTTTCGCTGAACGCCTAACTCCTCAGAATCCCCCCACTCAAAAGAGTATTTCCATTGTTCCTTAAATTTAAGTCTCTCATAAATATGAGAAATTACCTGACTAATGGCACTCAAAACTTTTTTTTTTCCCCCCTGTGGTACTGGGGATTGAACTCAGGACCTTGTGCTTGTCAGGCAGGCCATCTGAGCCATCTCCCCAGCCCTCAAAACTTAAGTTAACTTTTGTAGTAGACTTCTTTTCATTGGAAGAAAATGAAGACAAAATTATCTCTTAAATTTGGTTTTATATTCATGAAAACAGACTATTAAAAACAATTTCCCTTCTGTTTGAAATATGTTGAGATTTAGCATCCAACAAGGATCATTCTGAAAGCCTAGTTGTAGTTGCAGTTGTCACTGTCCTATAAAATATCAGACACTCCAAGAGGAGGAACCAGTGTGTAGGAGAAAGAAGTTTGAAAGCCATGCATATATGGATCTGAAAGGGGTTTATAGCCTCCTGGGTAAAATTCCTTTATTCATATTAATGTCTGCCTCTCCTAGGTATAAAGGAAGAATGATAAAGAAACTTCATTAGACTTAGTTTGCTATATGAATATAGTTGATGGTCTAGTGCAATTTGATTATAACTAAAACTTTTCTGGATGATACCCAGTATTTCTGGTGCCCCAGATGTATGTCTTAACACGAAGGATAGACGTTGTTCATGTTTAAACCATCCAATAGCTCCACTATGGCTTTCATCTCTTCTTCAGCTCAAGTCAGATGTCATGATCTTATTTAAGTGAAGCCAATCATAAGCTTCTTGAAGTCATTTTGAAGTTCTGGTCTCCTGTTTTCTTTATCTTTTTGGGTCTTGAAATCTGAAATTAAATTTCAAAAAGTGCAGTTAGAAAATTTATGGTGGCAAATACATGGGCTCCTCCTTAACTGTTCTGCTCCTCCCATAACTTCTTGGTAATGTGCTGTGTGGTATCCTCTGGGTACAGAAAGGCTTTGAACAGTAACCTGATATTGGTGGTCTAGTACTGAGATACATGACTCAGGTTTAGGATGTGGTTACAGGGTTGGATCAAGTCTCTGGAGTTGAGTATAGTACATTGGGCTTTTTAGAGGCTGTGTATGTTTAAAATAATCAGGTTTCTTAAGTTTGTCAAAAACAGAAGATTCACCTCCTTTTACACCTGTTTTTAGTGGAGGATGGTAGTTAATTCTTAGATATGGTATCCTTTTCTGATACTGTGTAACTCCCTTCAGTATTGTCTCTGACTCAGATGGTCTAATAGGTGTGCCCCACTGAAAGGATCCTACACCACACTACAAATTAGCAAACTCTTTGGCTTGAGAAAACTGGCAGGATTGGACCTGCTATTAGAAGACTAAATGAATAAGTTATTTTCTACTCTTGAAATTGCTTTACATTTTAGTTTTATTTCCCTAGAACAAATCTTGCTTTCTATTCTTAGGAAACATTCTTTCTTAAAACTTGAAGTGAATGAGAATTCTAGGAGATTTATGTTACCATTGTTTTGGTAGTTTTTAAAATCCTTTTTGTTTCTGAAGGGCACAGGATCAGATGACAGATCTTGTTCCTGGACCCTCTTAAATAACCACATTTATGAACTATTTATTATTGCCTCATATGGGAGACTGGTCCCACCTAATCCTTAAGCTTAACCAGTCTGGAGGTGGGATTGGAGTGTTTGTTTGGTGGTGTGGTGCATGCCTGTAATCCCAGCAAGGGAGCTGGAGGATCATTGAAAGTTCAAAGCCAGCCAAAATGATGTAGTGAGAATGCAAAAAAAAAAAAAAAAAAAGAGTAACTGATCAGATTCGTTTGCTAAAAAACTGTGCCACTTTCCTTGGCTGTCACTGATGACCTTAGTGTAGTCTTGAAGATTAAGTGGAAGAATCTCTTAATTTGTAGGAAAAGGGCAAAATATAATTGTTAGTTCCTGCTTAAAAGGACAGAAGCTGACATACTTTGGTCAAAATGTATCATAAATGAGATTTTAAGAATAAATTGGGCCCGGCAGGATGGCTCAGTGGTCTAAAGCGCCTGCTTAGGAAAGTTTAAGCGGCTGCAGGGACTGCAGTTCTATCCTTGGCACCACATGCTGTGCCAGCCCTGCCCTCAGGGCAGGCTGAGCCAGCCATACAAATAAATAAATATACAAACAAACAAAAAGTTCTGAAACAAGGAAAAAAAAAAAAAAAAAAAA
>PVJA010043792.1:0-16575 GCA_004027025.1 Myocastor coypus | reverse complement strand
GTCCTTTGTGTTTCACTTTTTTGTCTTCTATATATTTTAATAGTCACTGATAAAAATAAGTACAGTGTTGCGCTTATTCAGCGGCCAGACTGGGAAATTCAAAATAACCAAGACTGAAATAGTTCCTGACGTGAAGTTTATCTCAGTTACCCAACGCATTGATTTGTTTACTTGTGCAGGTGCGCACTCTAAAATACAGACTCACAGGTGGCGGGGATCTTTAGTCTGCATATAAAAAGCTTTCAATATTTGATTACTGACTGAATAAATAATGACCAGTATTAAAAGTATTAAGATTGAAAGCCGCAGGCTTCTATGGAAACACCCCTAGGTTAGTTTGGTTTATCAAAGAAGGCTTCTCTGACAAAGTGATATTTAAGATGAGACCTGAAACCAGTGAACAGAGAAGTGGGCAAAGAGTAAAACAGTACTGGCAGATGACGCAACAGGAGCACAGAAGCAAACATCCTAAAAACAACCAGAAGCCAGTGTAATCTGTCCTTTGAGAAATGAGGGAATTGAGGCCAGAAAGAAAGATGGGGGATAGATTGCATTGGACAGTAGGGCAGAGAAAGCCCCTTGAGAGACCTTGGAAAGATCAACTGCATTACGATTGTATACTGCTGCTTTCACTTCATGCAGCCTTTTTGGTAGTCTTTACCTAGTCAACACTTTTAATACTCTCAGAAGAGTAACTTTCTAGTACTGACAAGGCAGCATAATTTCATTGTCAGAGCATGAAATAGGACTGACAGTGTAGCTTATCAATGCTTGTGCATAGAATGCACAAGACAATGTATTTGATCCTCCAGCAACACATGTGCCACACACAATACAGTTCTACTCCTAAGTATACACTTAGAAGAAATGAAAGTATCTGCATGCAAAATTTATATGCAGTAGCATTATGACCATTCACCAAATGCAAAACAGCCCAAATACTTATCACTGTGCTTTGAATATGGTTTGTCCCCAAGAAAATTAGTATCAAATAGAACAGTTTCCCAAGATGACAATGTTGAGTGCGAGGTCTTTTGAAGGGGAGTAATGGCTTTCTTGAGAGTGCATTAGTTCTTACAGAAATGGATTAGTTGTTGAAAGAACAAGTTGTCCCAGAGGGAGTTGTTTCCCAGTTGGCTCTTTCCTTTTGCCAGATAATCTATTCCACTTTTCCACAAGCACCTAAGCACCATCAGACCTTCATTAGAAGCCAAGCAGATGTCAGCATCACGTCTTGGACTTCCAGAACCATAAACCAAAATAAACATCCTTACTATTTCTCTCCACAAATCACCCAATCCCAGCTATTTGTTATAACAGAAAAATAGGACGTGTATCAGTCAATGGTTGTGTAAATTGTATTTATCCAATGAAATGTTACTGAGCCATGAAAAGAAAATACTGATGTTATATTATGGATGACTTTGATGACATGCTAAAAGGAAGAAACCCAGTGATACAGGCATGGTGGTGCATGCCTGTGAGCCTGGCACTGGGGCTGAGACAGAAGAGTCACTTCTGTTGGGAATCCTCTGAAGCTGAAACTGATCATATGTGGGAGAGCAAGATGAAGCTTCATTGCCTAAAGCAGTTAAGCTACCTCAGTCTTGAGAAAAACATCCTGCACATATTGTGGGCTATTAGTCACTAGGCAACCTTGTATCTTGTAACTTTGCAAAGATATAACTAAAATACTATTGTTATGGGGCCCCCTACTATTGTTATGGGGTCCTTTGCCAATCAGACGCGGTCCACCAACTAACTTCAGCTATTATGTCTTTATTTTCTAAATCCTCTCATGGTTTTCTCCCAGGGACTACCAAGAGACCAACAGATTCCTACACTTAGCACCTGTAACAGGGACCCCAGTAAGACTTTTACTTCATTTTATTAATTTTAGTAAGAAAGAGATAACAATGAGACAGTTTTAAAACATGTTAAGACAGCCACAATAATTAATACAATACATATTGTTGTCTTTATAATAGTTGTTCAGAGTACAAGATGCAGTCTTGAGAACTTTTCTAAACACTATTAATACAAATATTTCTTCTCACTGAACTAAGAGAAAGTAGTTGTATGTATAATCCAATAGTCCATAATAGTAGTGAGTTATCAGCAGAACTGGCCATGTTGGAAGCTGTTGACTTGAGCCTTTTACAGCTCAGTATATTAATGTGGCTTTACTTTTTATACCTCATGGTTAAACTTCTTGGCTGGATAGTTAAGACCAAGATAAAGCAAAACCTATGTAACAAAAAATGTAACTTTTGTTTCTGACAAGGTCAGTCAAATCCCCTCAGGATTTACCCTGAAACCATGTATAGCCATCTGGATGAGTCACAGCCAATTTGTTCTCTTTGACAGTCTGAAAAAATGTTTTCTCTCTAGGTGACTCTGCTTAGATACACTATACATAGTCAGTCCCTTTCCTCTGTAGCCCCATAATCTCCTTGAACAGAAAATTTGGGACACCACTGAGTTATGGGATGTTACAGTATAGGTGCTCTTATGTCCTGAGTCCTCACTAACCTAGAGGGGATAAAGCCGAAATATTGGCTATCCTTGTAGCCCTTCTTTTTTCTCCAATTTTTTTTTTTTTTTATAGGTGCAAGGGCATTGTAGAAAATTTTGTAAGCAACAGCATGGGGAATGGATTAGTCAGTATTTAGCACTGGAGTGTTAAATTGACAATCATCAGGTAAAAAATATGGGGCATGGAACTCTACTAACCTTTAAAATATACTTTAAAAACAAGCTTAGGGGGCTGGGGAGATAGCTCCGAGGCACAAGTGCCTGCTGGGCAAGTGCAAGGTCATGAGTTCAAACCCTGGTCTCACAAAAATAAATAAATAAATAAATAAAAACAAGCTTAAAGAAATAGGTTTGTGAAAAGCCCAAAAGGAGAAAGTTATACTGAGTTAAAAATGGAACAGACTTTCAAGAACCACAAAGGTTTATAGATATATATAAAAATACGTGTTTTTTTTTTTTTTTAGTTCCTGTATTTACTTTTTAAGACTACTGCAAAACAATTAGGATGGCATACAATATTAAAGTCAAGTCCCACACAGGAAAAGGAGGATTGAACAAAGGAGCAGCAGAGTTTAAACCCTCTAGACTGGCCAATTAGATGAAAAAGGAAAAATTACACTGTGACTATTTGGTTTGAAGCTGTATGGGTACTGTCACCAGGGGAAGGGGTACAAACCGGGTTCATGGAGTGTCTGTTGCTCCAGTCCTAGGCAGACCCAGCTGGAATTCCCTAACTGCCTATGTGTCTGTATCCCCAATCCAGCTATGGAAGTTGGCACACACCACCACCTACAGTCCTGTGTGCCTGGTGCTAGATAGGAGGGTCATGACTATGGCACATGGTAGCCTTGTCATTGGCTATGCACATTGCTGGCATCCAAAATTCATTAGGCTCAAGATAGTGTCTGTGCTTAAAATCTGTGCAAAGCCAAAATGTCCAGCCATCAGAGCCAGAACAACAACTGACACACACAGAGATTGTACACAGTGGTCTTGAGTACATGGCTATAGCAGCCTTGACTCTTGGAGAGCAGAAATGTGGGGGAAGGAGCCCATTCTCAGTGCCAGAAGCACATTCAGCCTGGAAGGTATAGAGTTAGTTAAAGTAGCAGCCAGAGACAGAGCCCTAATACAAATAGGCTTCTAGGTTTTGCTGGGTATCAACAGTGCTGATTATATAGGGGAAATGATGTTATAGTTTAATCTACTCAAAATGTGGTTTAGATTACTCCAGACTCTCATATCATTTGATTGTTCATTCTTTTCCAAAAATTTAAAAAATAAAAATATTTTTTAAAAAGAAAAATATTGGGTTAAAAATAGAAATTAACTAGTTAAAGGAAAAACATCTTAAAGGCTTTTCAAAAGCAAGTGTGGATGGCCTCTGGGCAGGGCACCTATAGAGGCAGTAGACTGCCCAATTGAAGGGATACAAAGAGCCATTGGAGCCTCTCAGAAAAGCTAAATATAAGAGTAGTTTTCTTCTCAATTATGAGTATCACTAAAAGAGAAGCTTTTATATTTTCCCTTTAAGGTGATTACTTTAAAGACTGTTTCCATCCAAAGATAAAATGTTTGTCTTTAGATTTAAAAAAAAATAATTTCTAAGATTTATAATAATGGGGATATTTAAAATGATTACTTAAAGTTCTCATGATTTCTAATAAGATTGATTGTTTTACAATCCTAATTTTTTTGTTGTTGTATTTAGAACAGGGTCTACAAGGTCTCATTACACAAATTGGACTCACAGTGATTCTCCTGTTTTCAGCCTCCCAAGTGCTGGGATTAGAGGCGCATGCCACCATGGCCAGTCTCAGTCCCCTGTTTCACATATGTATGGTAATTCATTATGGTTAGTCCCATGGTGTATTAAATGTATTCATGATTCTAGACACATGACTCTTCTAAAACGTAAATCAAAAATTACTCATTGTGATAATGGTGTAGGCAGCCAAATTAGATGGAAATATTATAGACAGATAGGGCCAGGCCTTTGACGACAATATGGAAAGCAACTTGACTATACAGCTTTACAGGAGACAGGCACCCCACCTGTGGGCCAGACCTTAACACAAAAGAGTAAAGAAATGCAGCCACCTACTTACTTAAAGTTAAGTATCAGGAATTGATATTCTGAGTATCAATCACCCTAAAAGAGCCTAAACAAGTCAAAAACTCAACCTCAATAGGAAGAACCCTTATTCTGTAAATCATGCCCACTTGCTACTCGACTTGCTTCCGAATTTGTTCCTGATTTTATCAATTTTACCTGAACAATGATGCTTGTCATGTCATTGGTCGACCATAACTTTGTCCCACGTCCTGACCACTTAAGCAAGTTCCCCTAGTTTCACCTTAGGTCTGCCTTATCACATGATTTTGCCCTATAAGATTCCAAAAAAAGACAATTTCCTAGACAAGCCACTAGGGTCCCCTTTCTGTTCCCCTCTTAGACAGAAACTTTCTTTCCCAATAAATATTCTATTCTAAACCTCTGTCTCGTTCCTAAAATTAATTCTTCGGTTTTAGAGAGCACAAACTCGTCCAAGTGTCTTTCGGGTTAAGAGATCAGTTTTTTCTTCCTGCATCAATAAGACTTGTCTCTCAGATTCAGATCTCTGCCTTTAACAAAAAACTTATGATGTATATCCTATTAAAGAATAACAAGTTAGGAAAAGCTTATGTATTAAGTAGATGCATTTCGTTAAAAGATTTATGTCAAAATGAAAATGTAAGTATGTCTAAATTTCTTTGAAAAAATATGTAACTGTTGTCTTTCAATTTCTATAGGGATTTAAATACTAAAATATCCAGGGTTAGTAAAAAGTAATTTCCACTGTATATCTAAGATGTTTCATATTCAGATAGATTGTAATGGTAAGCTTACTGTCTGTATTACAGGTTAATAGCATTAAGCTTCTCTGGTAACAGGTGTAGAGACCGAAAATTAGAGAGATAGATGGGCTAAGAGGATAGCCAATATTTTGGCCATATCCTTCTGAGGTCAATGAGGACTCAGGACATAAGAGAACCTCTATTGTGACATCCTATAACTTAGTTGAGTCCCAGATCAAGGAGATTATGAGACTACAGAAGAAAGTGATCAATGATGTATAGTGTGCCTGAGAGTCACCTGGAGAGAAAAGTGCTTTCACAGAAAGCAACTTGGTTAAGTCAAGCAATGGCTGTGACTCATCCAGATGGCTGACACTGACAGAAGATCTAAGAGGTACCATACATACTTCTGAGATAAATCCTGAGGAGATTTAACTAACTTTGTTAGAAGAAGTTATTTTTTTATTTGTAGAGATCTCACCTTAAGTTGGTCTTAAGCATCTAAACAGAGAAATGTAACCATGAGATTTAAAAACTAATACTATAGTAATAGGTTAAGTATAAAAGGTTCAAATCACTAACAACTTCTAAAAGTTTCCAGTTGTAATGGTCACTCACTACTGTTATGAACTGTTGGACTTTATAGGGTTAAATTACTGCATGCAGGGGCTGGGGAGATAGCTCCGAGGCACAAGTGCCTTCTGGGCAAGTGCAAGGTCGTGAGTTTGAACCCTGGTCCCACAAAAAAAAAAAATAAAAAATAAAAAATAAAAAAAAAATAAATTACTGCATGCAGGTACCAAAATCATTGAACTGCCATCAAGAATATAAAAGTCTTCTAAAGAGTTCTCAAATGTAGCTTCTATACCTGCAGTGGAACAACATCATCCACACAACAAAACAAAAAAGAAGCCCCCAAAGCTAGAAACTGACTATATATGAAAGGGCAGGATGAGGCTTCATTGTCTAAAGCAGTCAAACTACCTCAGTCTTGAGAAAATCATCCATCGTGGACATTGTGGGGTATTAGTCACTAGGCAACCTTGTGTCTTATAACTTGGCAGAAGTATAAATAAAGGCCCTTACTATTGTTCGGGGGTCTTTTGTCAATCAGATGTGGTCTACCACCTGACCTTAACTATTATCTCTTATCTTTATTTTTTAAAATCTTCATGTGTTCCCCCCACCCCCAGGATCCACAGAGAGACCAACAAATCTCTACAACTTCCAGTTCAAGATGACAGGGCTACATATCAGGGCCCTGTCTAAGATAAACCTCTGTTTAGCAAGACCCAGAGAACTAAAAACTTTAAATGAATTGTATGATAATGTGAACTAAATATTTATAAAGCTGTTACTTTAAAAAAATGGAAAAATGTACTTACTATCTATTTGTATAGCCTGCTTGGATTATCGTTGAGTCCAATGTTATTTACATTTTTGTGGCTTTAAATGAATACTGAATTGTCAAACTGTTTGACATGAAGATCAAGCCAATTAAAATATAGCCAAGGAGCTTGGCTGCCCTTTTACATCTTGAAGACTGCCTGAGAGACTTGGTAAACTAGCCCCTGTATGCCTAGCTTTCCCACTGGAACCTGTGGTATAGAATGAAATCTGTCTGGTTTTCCTTGTAGTTTATGTATGTGGTACAACATCTCACTACACAGCTCAACTCAGAGTGATCTTCCTGTTTTTAGCCTCCTCAGCATGGGTTTTATAGGCATGTGCCACCAGGCCCAGTCTCAGTGGCTGGCATGGTGTACTTCTCACAGGGCCAGCATGGCATGAAGTACCAGGGTTTGAACCTAGATCATTGCTCTGCTGGGCAGGCAATTAGACTGCTGAGATATCTAGTTCAATGAAATCTGTCTTAAGAGGAAAAGTTATATCATTAAATTCTCACACCAGGAAAACTGAACAAGCCCAAATAAGCAATCTTATGCTGTACCTCAAACTCCTAAAAAAAGAAGAGTAAGTCAAGTCCAAAGCCCAAAGAAGGCAGGAAATTAAAAAGATCAGAACAGAAGTAAATGTAGTGGAGATGAAGGAAACAATACAAACAATGAGTTAAAAGACTTTGTTCTATGAAAGAAATAAAATTGGCAAATCCCTAGCCAACCTCATTTAAAAAGGAAAGAAAAAATTTGAATTCCTGCAATGAGGAATTAAATGGGTAAAATTACTACAGAACCTAGAAATTTAGAAGATTATCAATACTTACTTCCAAAGTCTTTACTCTCACAGAATGGAAAATACAGAAAAAATGGACAGATTCCTAGGTAATGTGAACTACCAAAAATAAATCAAAAAGATATAAAAAAATTCTGAATAACTCAATATCAGCCATTGAAATAGAAAATTAATTAAAAACCTGCCAACAAAAGTCCAGGTCCTGATGGATTCACAGTTGAGTTCAAGAAATTTAGAGAGGACCTAATGTAAACTCTTCTCTAACTTTTCAATGAAATTGAAAGTGAAGCAATTCTTCCAAACTCATTTAAGAAGGCAAATGTTTCACTAATATAGTTGTTCTCAACCTTTCTAATGTCGTGACCCCACAATACAGTTCCTCATGTTGCAGTGACCCCAAACCAAAAAATAATTTTGGTGGCTACTTCAAAACTGTAATTTTGCTACAGTTATGATTCGGAATAAAATAATAAAATAAAATATGCATTTTCCGATGGCTTTAGGCGGCCCCTGTGTTTTGGTCGTTCGACCCCCGCCGGGTCACAACCCACAGGTTAAGAAAGACCAAGTGAAAAGGATAACTATAGGCCTGTTTTCCTAATGAACATAGATATAAAAATCCTCAATAAAATACTAGCAAACAGGGCCTGGCGGGATGGCTCACTGGTCTAAAGCCCCTGCTTGGGAAAGTTTGAGTGGTTTCAGGGACCGCGGTTCGATCCCCGGCACCACATGCTGTGCCAGCCCTGCCCTTGGGGCGGGCTGAGCCGGCCATAAAAATGAGTGAATAAACAAAAGTTCTGAAACAAGAAAAAAATAAATAAATAAAATTAAAAATTCTTAAAAAAAATACTAACAAATGGAATGCAGCAAATCATCAAGAAGATTATGCATCATGAACGGTGATTCATCCCAGGAATACAAGGATGGTTTAATATATGCAGAACCATAATTATAATATACCACATCAACAAGACCAAAAATACAAACAATACATGATCATCTCAGTAGATGCAACTAAAGCTTTTGACAAAGTCCAACACTTATTTAAGATAAAAACACTACAGAAAATCTGAATAAATGGTTTTTACTTCAACCTGATAAAAGTTGTCTACAACAAATCAATAGCCAACATCATACTTAATGGAGAAAAATTGAAAGCTTTCACTTTAAAATCAGGAGCAAGACAAAGATGCCCACTGTCACTACTCCTGTTCAATATAGATCTAGAAACATTAGCCAGAGCAACTAAATAAGAGAAAGAAAAGGAATCAGAGTTGGAAAAGAAGAAATGAAATTATTATTTGCACATGACATGATACTATACCTAGTAGACCCCCACACTCCACTAAGAGACTTGTAGATTTAATAACCAAATCCAGTTATGTAGCAGTATACATAGTCAACACACAAAAATCAATAGCATCTTTTTTTTTTTTTTTTTTCCTTGTGTGTTTTTTTGAGACAGGATCTCATTGTGCAGTTCAGGCTGGCCTTGAACTCATACCAGTCCTCCTGCCTCAGCCTCCCAAATGCTGGGATTACAGGTGTGCACCACCACGCCTGGCTTCAATACCATATCTATAAACAACAAATGCACCAACAGAGGAATTATAGAAACCATGCCTTTTGCAATAACTTCCCCCAAATAAAATACTTATGAATCAATATCACAAAGGAAGTAAAAGATTTATACACTGAAAATTATAGTACTCTGAAAAAAGGGATTGAAGATTTCAGCAAATAGATATTCCTTGCTCCTGGATAGAAACAACCAACATTATGAAAATGGCTATACTCCCAAAACTGTTATACAGATTCAAGGCAATCCCAATTAAAATACCATTAATATTCCTTACAGATCTATAAGACATTCTTAAAATTCATCTGGAACCAGAACAGATCTTGAATAACAGAAGCAATCCTGGGTAACAATGGAAAGGCAGGAGGCATCACATCACAATCCCTGACTTGAAATTATACTACAAATCTACTGTGATAAAATCAGCATGATACTGGCAAAAAAAAAAAAAAAAAGATGTAGACTCAATAAAAGCATGTTCAGCCACCTTATCTTCGACAAAGGGGCCAAACATATTCATTGGCAGAAAAATAAGATCTTTATAATAAATAGTGCTGGAAATACTGGTTTTCTGTGTGCCAAAGGCTTAAAATAGGCCCATGTCTATCACTGTTCATAAAACTACAATCAAAATGTATCAAAGATTTAAATATTAAACTGAAACACTAAATCTTCTGGAAAAGAAGGGTAGGAACCTTAAGAACATAAAGGTAGGTAAAGAGTTCATAAACAAAAATCAAACTGCACAGGAGATACTTCAAATAATCGGACTCATAGTGATCTGCCTGTTTACAACCTTCCAAGGGCTGGGATTACAGGTGCGTACCACCACGCCCAGACTCAATTGCCATTTCAGCGCTCCCTGAGGGTGAGGCTGGCATGGCCAACCCAGGGATTGAACCCCTGGCCACTGTGCCTGCTTGCGGGCACTTTAATCTGCTGAGCTATTTGGCCAGCCTGCTGCTAATCTTTCGAAAAGTTAAAAAAAAAAAAAATTAACTTTGAATTTTTTTATTTCCTCTTTTGAGTTTCTTATAACTTCATTTTTCATTGTCTTGTCATGTAATGCAGCAACCATTGTTGAATTCCTATTACTTTGTTTAATCTTACATTATTTCTAATGCTGTTTATTTTCTATCACTATTTTGTATTCATTTTTTATGTATTTAGTACAGGTCCTACTGGTCTATAGGGTCTCACTACATGGATTAGACTTGTAGTGATCCTCCTGTGTTCAGCCTCCCAAGCCCTGGGATTACAGGCGTTTGCCACCATGTCCATTCTCTGTCACCATCTCAGCCCACCCTAGGGATGGGGCTGGCACAACAGTCTGGGCATCGAACCCTGGCTGCTGTGCTCTGCCTAAGCATGTGCTTTAGTCAGTTGAGTTATCTGGCCAGCCTTAGACTATTTTGTAATCTTTATTATTTTTTTTTTCTTGTTTCAGAACCTTTGTTTGTGTATTCACTCATTTTTATGGCCGGCTCAACCCACCCAGAGGGCAGGGCTGGCGCAGCATGTGGTGCCAGAGATCAAACCTCGGTCCCTGAAGCCACCCAAGCTTCCCCAAGCAGGCGCTTTAGATCACTGAGCCATCCCGCCGGGCCCTGTAATCTTTAAAAATAAAAATAAATACATTTACTGACCCAGAAAAATAAAATAAAATATAATCAGGAGTATTTAAGAGCTCCCATTCACACACACACACACACACACATATATATATATACATATATATATATAAATATATATACATATAGAATATACATTATATATATATATATATATATATATAGAGAGAGAGAGAGAGAGAGAGAGAGAATCTGTGAAGCCTTTACCTAATAAGGCCTCCTATTCTGAAATGCAGTGTCATGTAAAGTAAGACCAGAAGTCTGGGATCCTTGAAGGGAATCAAGTTGGTGAGTGAAAAAGTGATCTGTTCATATTTTTTCCAGAAATAATGTTTTTCACAAGCAAAGATTGTGTAATTGTTAGTGATAGTGATTTCTAGTCTTCTTTGTCCTAAGTGAACTTTTATGTAATGTTGCTACAGGATAATTTGTGAAGGTACTATCTTGTAGGAGAAATAGTACCACCTACAGAAAAAAGGAAGTCATTTAGATATTAGAATCACTTATCTTTAGCATCTGCCTACTCTTAAATAGTCTAGTGGCAACTTACAAAATATTTTTATTTAACTCTACAAAAGCAGGATGTAGGAGAAGCACACCTCCATTGTGAACCATCATGATATTAAGAAGAAATTCCCATTCACCAGATGATATAAAGACTTTTTAATTAATATGAAGATTCTCAGAGAGAGTGTCAAAATCAAACTGCTTTCCAGGATTTAGCTAACTACAACTATAAACTACCTTTAGACTTCTCATGTGTGGGTACTTTTTAAAAAAGACCTCACCAGGAGAAATAATTAGAATTATACTTTTAATAGGAAGAGTTACAGAAATAAAATAGCAGCCACCTATTTATATCTCAAAAAGCTTCTGTAGAAACATTTTATTTAGGTTAGGAGAAAATTATACCAAAATAACATACTGCAGTGATAAATTGTGGAAATGGGGTGATTGTTATTTTTTTCTACAGTTCTTTTCAAGAACTGTTTCAATCTAGTTGTCATTTTTAACTTTTCCTGCTAGTTAGGCAATGTGGCCATATCCGTAATCTCAGTGTTCAGACTGAGAAGGACCACTACACGTTTGAGGCAGGCCTGGACTACCCAGTGAATTCAAGGCCAGCCTACAACAAAGCCTTTGCACAGCAAAGCCCTATTTCAAAGAAAGAAAGAAAAGAAAAGAAAGAAAGAAAGAAAGAAGGAAGGAAGGAAGGAAGGAAGAAAGAAAGAAAGAAAGAAAGAAAGAAAGAAAAAAGGAAGGAAGGAAGGAAGGAAGGAAGGAAGGAAGAAAGAAAGAAAGAAAGAAAGAAAGAAAGAAAGAAAGAAAGAAAGAAAGAAAGAAAGAAAGGTGAGGGATATAGCTCGGTGGTGTAAGCACCTGCCTAGCAAGTGCTTGATTCCTGGTACCACACACATAAAAAAAAAAAAAAAGCCCAACAACATGAACTTTTTGAATCCTAAACCATTAAATTTAGTAAGTTTAATTAAAATCATTTTTATGTATATTTTGTAATTAGAATACCAACCCCATCCCCCCTTTGTCCTTTGAGAACCATTTACAGGAGAGATGTATAGAAAAAAATAATAACCACCACATTTCCACAGTGGTTGTACCAAGAGTGGAGAAGGGTTCCTTTCCCCCTAGAACCACACTAGAATTTGCTATTGGTGATTTCTTGACAATAGCTGTTCTTTCTGGAGTAAGATGAAATCTCAGCAATGTTTTAATTTGCATTGCTCAATGACCAGTGCTATTAAACATTTTTTCATATTTTTATATCATCTGAGAAATATCTGTTCATTTCATATACCTATTTTTGGATTGGGTCTAAATTTGGAGGGGTCTGATTTTTTTTAAGATCTTAATATATTCTGGACTGGGCCCGGCAGGATGGCTCAGTGGTCTAAAGCGCCTGCTTAGGAAAGCTTGGGCGGCTTCAGGGACTGCAGTTCGATCCCCGGCACCACATGCTGTGCCAGCCCTGCCCTCAGGGCAGGCTGAGCCGGCCATAGAAATAAATAAATAAACAAACAAAAGTTCTGAAACAAGAAAAAAAAATAAAATTGTTTAAAATATATATATATATTCTGGACGTTAGTCTTTGGTCTGAGAAACAGCTGAGTAAAATGTTTCTGATGCTTTGGCTCGTCTTTTCACTTTTTTGTTACTTTCTTTTGCTGTGCAAAAGCTTTTTAACAAGATGAGATTCCAGTTGTTAATTGTTTGTTATTGTTCCTGTGTGATCAGAGTTTTGCTCATAAACTCTGCCTATACAAATGTCTTCAAGAGTTCTCCTTATTCTATCTTCCTGCACATTTACTGTTTCTATTTTAATATTTAAACCTTTGACCCATTTTTATTTTAGTTTAATACATAGTGAAAAATATGGGTCTAAGTCCAACTTTGGCATGTAGAAAGCCAGTTTTTCCAGCACTATTTAAGGAAGAGGCTATTTTCCAATAAAGGTGTTTGGATATATTGTCAAAGATAGACTGAGTAGGACCCGCAAGATGGTTCAGTGGTCTAAAACACCTGCTTGGAAAGCTCAGGCAACCCACAAGGACCACGGTTCAATCCCCAGTACCACATTCTGTGCCAGCCCCACCCCCAGAGCAGGCTGACCCGGTCATAATACAAAAAAAAAAAAAAAAAAGATAGACTGAGTAAGTCTGGAATTGTTCCTGCACATTCTAATTTGTTCCACTGACACTCAGATCTGCTTTTGTGCCAGTACGATGCTGTTTTTTTATTTATTTATTTATTTTTTTTTTTCTTGTTTCAGAACCTTTGTTTATTCACTCATTTTTATGGCCAGCTCAGCCCACCCCAAGGGCAGGTCTGGCACAGCATGTGGTGCCGGGGATCGAACTGCAGTCCCTGAAGCTGCCTAAGCTTTCCCAAGCAGGCGCTTTAGACCACTGAGCCATCCCGCTGGGCCCCACGATGCTGTTTTTATCACAGTATCTGTGTAGAATAACATCAAGTCAGGGATTATGGTGCCTCTTCCCTTGCCTTCATTGACCAGGACTGTCTTTATTATCCATGTCTCTTCTTGTTCCAAATGAATTTTATGATTATTTTCAGATTTTAGGATTCTAATTCTATAAGAGGTATTGGCGTTTCAATCGGTATTGCATTAAATTTGTATAAAAATTTTGGAAGAATGTCCATTTCATTATATTGGTTTTTCCTACCTAAGAACAAGATATGTCTTTCTATTTTCTAATATCCTCTTTTAGAGTACTGTAGTTTTCAACATAAATCCTTATACTTCCTGTGGTGGATTAACTAATGGGCAACTGGTAACGCCCAGATGAACTGAATTAGTGCTATGCTGGGTGTGGAGGGCCCACCTGAGGATTGTTGCCAGTAGCCTAAAAAGAATACTGAGTGGAAAGGTGGTGTACCATTTATTTTTCTGGAAAAGTTTGTTGTGCTGGTTTTCCTAATATGAACTCATTTGTTCTCATCATGGAAAAACTCAAGTCCTCACTATTGCTGAGTGTAGTTGCAGTATTTTAGGGGGAACTCTGGTCCTTACCTTGAACATTGCTTCCTGGATCCTGTGTAGATCTATCAGCCTGCTGGCACAGATATTTCAATCCACTGGCACAGACTTTCTAGCTTCCCCCACCAACCTTTGGGCCTTCCCAGAGCAGACCTTTGATATAGACTTGCCTGAGACATTGTTGTAGGATGTAGGCTTCCTGTTGGATTTGTACAGGATATTGCTATGAGCTTTAGGTCTTCAACTGGATTCATGCAGAACATTGCCATAGCATCTAGGCCTTCAGTTCCTGCAGGGTCTGTTATGATTTAACCCTTTTCATTCCTAAGTGCATGGATTTGAATCTGTCTTTTTATAAAATAATGTTGGCTAAGGATTTGTCAACTTTCTTTAATCTTGCAAAGAACCAACTAATTCCATTCATTGATCCTTTGTATTGTTTTCTTAGTCTCCACTGCATTAATTTCTGCTCTGATTTTTAGAATTTCATTTTTCTAAAAAGAATCTTTTATTTACTTATTTGGTACAGGGACTCACTACACAGCTTGGAAACATAATGATCCTCCTGTCAGCCTCCCCAACGCTGGGATTCTAGGCATGTGCCACCACATCCAGTTTTGATGGCTGGCATGGTGGCTTAGCAGGTGGTGCCAGGGATTGAACCTGGTCTTTGAACTTGTTAGGCAGGCACTTAGACCACTGAGATATCTCCCTGGTGTCCATAATTTGTCTTTTGTACTAGCTTTGGGCTAACTTGATCCTTTTTTTTTTTTCCCCCCCCAGAAACAGCAATTCAACTTAGGCCCTTACGCTTGCCAGGCAAGAGCTTATTCTACTGAGCTATCTCCCCAGCCCCCTAACTTGCCCCTTTTTAGAAGCTAGAGATTCAACGTTAGGTAGTTTATTTGAACTTGCTGTTTTTTTTCTGATATGAAAATTCACCACTATAAATTTCCATCATAGAAATGCTTTCATTGCATCTCATAAGTTTTAGTACATAGAATTGGCATTTTATAATAGTAGAAATTATCTAATTTCTTTAATTTCATCTGTGACACATTTATTATTTAGGAGACTATTTAATTTCCATGTGTTTATGTATTTTTGTTTTCCTTTGTCATTGATTTCCACCTTAATTGCACTGTGGTCTGATAATATGCATGGAATAATTTAAATTTCTTTGCATTTACTTAAGCATGTTCTATGAGATAATATGTGCTTTGTTTTGGAGAATATCCCGTGTGAAGCTCAGAACAATACATATACTGATGTTATGGGGCGGAATACTCTGTAGCCATCTACTAAGTTCATTTATTCAAAAGTTTGATTCAGGGGGCGCATCAGGGAGCCCGCCCCGAGACTCTGGTCTGGTGCCATGGAGGGGTCTGCTGCTAGGGAGCCAACGCTGGATGCCAAGTCCAAGGTCACTGCCAGCTGATAGATTTTCAGTGGAAACTGGGTATGGCTGTGAGCTCGGACAGTTGCAGATCTCTTAAGTATCCTTACGTTGCAGTGATGTTGAAAGTGGCAGACCATTCAGGTCAAGTAAAGAACAAATCTTTTGAAATGACAATTCTACAGTTTCAGAATTTCTATAGACAGTTCAAGGAAATTGCTGCTGTTATAGAAACTGTGTGAAAATTGATTACTTGGTTTGGTAAACTGCTATGATTTTAAAATGATGGATTTCACCTGCAAAAGAATTGCACTTTCATCTTTCCAATTTTAAAAAATAATCTAAAAGTCAGATAGGCAGGAATTAGTGGTGATTGATGCACACTTTGTGAACTGAATTGAACAGCTTTAAAAGGTGTATTTTGGGGGCTGGGGAGATAGCTCCGAGGCACAAGTGCCTGCTGGGCAAGTGCAAGGTTGTGAGTTCGAACCCTGGTCCCACAAGAAAAATAAAAGGTGTATTTTGTGTGTAGATTATGTCTTAATTTAAAAAACAATTGAGTGATACTGAAAGAAAATTATAGCATTTTCAAGGGAATATATTTAGCACTGGACATATAATTTGTAATATTATTTTATAATATTGAGCCACAAAGTCAAGTGTAGGTGTGCAGACAGTTTGTCCACATACTGGAAACCTAAAGAAGCCAATTCCACACCAATGGCCATGTCCTGCATTAGTCCAGCTGAAGACATAGATCCCATGGCACTGTTCTACACAAGTCCAGCTGGAGACCTAGAGCCCATGACAATGTCTCATGCAAGTCTTTCTCAAGGATCTACACTGGAAAGACCCAAAGGTCGGTGGTGGAAACTAAAATGTCTATACA
>PVJA010043791.1:0-16532 GCA_004027025.1 Myocastor coypus | reverse complement strand
AAAAAAAAAAAAAAAAAAAAAAAAAAAAAAAGAGTATTTCTACAAAGACATGTGCTTGTTCAACCCTTGACTGATGCCATACTTGTTAGAATCTTTGTGGTCAAGCATTATTCCTGTAGGGTATTCCTTAGTACTTGTGCCATTAAAAGCCTCAAGTACTTTGGCTATGCCTACAGCTTACTATGGTATGTCTGTTTCACTGCCCAACTACCTTTTCCAAAAAAGAAGCAGTGTTCTTTGGAGAATCTGTTATTTTTAGATTTAATTCAGCAGTTCTATTCAGGAAAGCAAGTGCCATGGATGGACTAAGGAAGAAGTTCAGTTGAAATCGAGGGAGAGAGGGCCAGGGAGGTATCTCAGTGGAATAAGTGCTTGACTGGCAAGTGCAAGCAAGGTCCTGAATTCAATCCCTACTACCTCAAAAAAAAAAAAGAAAAGAAAAAATCGAGGGAGAGAACTTGTGGAGGGCCGCCTGAACAGTGACTGTCTCCATTTTGACTGAGCCTGGCCCTATTCCCTTGTATTGAAATGTACAGAGCTGGCTAGGACTTCTCATTATCCTCGCAATTGGCCTTAAGCAGTGTGTATTGGTCTAGCCGAGGTGCTGGTGGTAATTTTTGAAGATGACACGTGTGTTTCCCTGATAACAGGACGAAGAGCCAATGCTCCACGGTGTCAGCTGGGATCGAGCCTCGAGATAGAGGCTATGACTTCCTGGGGCTTGAAAAGATTACACATCAGAGCTGAAGTGCCAGATCCCCAAAATATTAGATATCACAATAGCATAATGCAAATTACTTCCTTTGCATATCTCTGAATATGGCAGAGGTGAATGCAGGCCTCCTACCTAGCCCAGCTCATAGTGGTCACCTTCTTCCCACAATTCCCTTCAATGCCTACCACCTTCCCACAACTCCCTACATTGCTGACCTCCTTCCCACAACTCCATTTCGCAAGCCACTCCCCCTTCTCCAATGAATAAAACCCGAGTGCAGGCCTGGGTCATCCCCTTGGTTCCAGAAAGCCATTTTCATGGTGGGACTTAGGGCCCCTTGACTCCCCAATAGTTTTATATATATATATATATATATATATATATATATATATATATATATATATATATACATATATGTCTTAGTGTCTTTGTTATCGCCATGGGTGGCACTGGGAGTGGTAGATTGGAATTAACTTGGTGGAATTCCAATAACGTGGTTTTAGGATTCTAAGTTTCGACTTCTTAGGCCAAGATGAGAACCAAGAAGGGACTCCAACAAGAACTGGACATGGTGGTGCATACATGTAATCCCAGCTCTCAGGAGGCTAAAGCAGGAGGATTGCTTTGAGTTCAAGACCAACCTGGACCAGACCTCCTGAGATCATGACACATTGTACCTTGAGGGATAAATAGGAAAGTGTCCCCCAAGAGGGTTGCCCTTTGCTTTCACTTTACTTCTGTACCAAGATCACCCATTTTGTGTGTGGGTGTGAGTCTGTTTAGTTACAAAGAGATTTGTTTTGGCTCATGGCTGTGGAGATGTTATGATGATGTTGCTGGTAAGAGCCTTGAGGCAGCCTAAGGCATCACGTGATGAGACACAGAACACATGTGTGTGTGTGTGTGTGCGCATGTGCACATGTGTGTGCACATCTGTGTGAAGATCAGACTGTCTAGGCTAGGGTAGCACCTTGGTAGAGTATGTGCTTAGCTTGCAGGAGCCCTCAGCTTCAGTTATTAAGAAGGGGGTTACTATCCTAATTACTGTAGTTTTATAATAGGGCTTTAGAACAATTTCTTCTATCTTCTTTAAGTTGTTTTGCTCTTCTTTCTCTCTCTCTCTTTTTTTTTTTTTTGGTCTTTTTGAGACAGGGTCTCGCTATGCAGTTCAAGCTGGCCTTGAGCTCACTTTTGTGGCCCAGGCTGGTCTTGAACTCACACTGATCTTCCTGCCTCAGCCTCCCAAGTGCTGGGATTACAGGGTGCATCATTATGCCTGGCTATTTTATTTTATTTTTAAATTTTATTTCATTTTATTTAAGCCTCATTTAGGGCTGGGGACATAGCTCCATGGCACAAGTGCCTGCCTGGCAAGTGCAAGGTCGTGAGTTTGAACCCCGATCCCACTAAATGAATAAATAAATAAATAAATAAATAAATAAGCCTCATTTATTTATTTGTGTTATGGCCTGCTCAGCCTGCCCTGGGGGTGGAGCTGGCGCAGCATGTGGTGCCAGGGATCGAGCCACAGTCCCTGCGGTTGTCTAAACTTTCCCAGACAGGCGCTTTAGACCACTGAACCATCTTGCCAGCCCTGCCTGGCTATTTTAACTTTTCTTTTTCTCTATCTAACTAGAAGTGGTTTGTTAAGCATAATGAAAATCTTGGCTAGGATTTTGGTCAGAACTGCATAGAATTTAAATATTTTTCTTAAACTTTTCTTATATATCCCTTAAATGTCAATTTTATAGACTTGTTTTTGTGGTACTAAGGATTAAATCCAGGACCTGGCTGGGTGAGATGGAGCACACCTATAATCCCAGCAGTTGCAAGACTGAGGCAGGAGGCTCAATTTGAGTTTGAGACCAGCCTTGCTACAAAAGTGAGCTCAAGACCAGCCTGAACTGCATAGCGAGATCCTGTCTCAAAAAGACAAAATAATAAATAATAGATAAATAAACAAACAAACAAATAAGTAAATAAATAAATAAATAAATAAAATCCAGGACTTTCACACTAAGCTACCTACCCAGCATTTATTTATTTATCAATAGGGCCTTGCTATATAGTCCTATAGCCCAGCCCAAGGCTGGCCTTAAACTCATTTATGTGGCCTCAAATTGGCAGGGATCTTCCTGCCTCAGCTTCCTGAGTGCTGAGATTACAGGTATGTGTGCCATTACATCTGACTTTATTTTTGTTTTCATGATAGGATCTCATTAAATTACTAAATTGCACAGGTTGGGCTCATACTTGTGATCCTTCTGCTTCAGCTGCCTACAGTACTGGGAGTACAGGTGTGTGTCACTGTCCTTTTTTACTTTCTTCAAGTCAGTCTTCACCGACTTAAAGTTTTCTTTCCATATATCTCCACAGCACCTGGGACTTCTGTTTCAGCAACACAGATTCAATTTGTAGGTTCTTTTTTTTTTTTATTCTTGTTTCAGAATCTTTGTTTATTCACTCATTTTTATGGCTGGCTCAGCCCGCCCCGAGGGCAGGGCTGGCGCAGCATGTGGTGCCAGGGACCGAACCGTGGTCCCTAAAGCCACCCAAGCTTCCCCAAGCAGGGGCTTTAGACCACTGAGCCATCCCGCCGGGCCCCAATATGTAGGTTCTTATTCAAAGTTTGTCTGCTGGGAGGACAAGTCCCAGGGACCATCTCTGTGTGGCTCACAATATTCCACAGACTTGGGAGCTGAGGACAACTTTCTTTGGACTATTAGAAATTGCTTTTTTAAAAAATTGAAAAACCCTTGTGCTTGCCAGGCAAGTGCTTATTCTACTGAGCTATTTCCTCAGCCCGCTGGAATTGCAATTTTTTTTTTTTTTTGATTCATGTTTTTGGTTTTTTTTTTTTTTTGCGGGACCAGGATTCGAACTCAGGGTCTTGCACTTGCCAAGCAGGCACTTGTGTTACAGAGTTATCTCCCCAGCCCCTGGAATTGCAATTTAAGAACCACGAGTTCTCATAATTCTGATTCTATGTTCCAAAGAAGCCTAGGGTAACCAGCGCCAAGGTGGAAAAGTAGTGCTGGTTTATCACAAACCTGTGAAAAATTCCTCGTGGGAAACTTCTATTAATGTTCAAACCCCAGTTCTGCCAAAAAAAAAAAAAAAAGGAATCAAATACTGAGCAAGAAAAGGGACCAGAAAAGGAGAGTGAAGAAAGGAAAGTTTAGAGGGCTGGAACTGTCCATGAAGCAAGATTCTGAGAGCCTCTGTCCACAGTCTGGCAAAGCCCAACAACATGCCAAAGTCCTGCCTCTCAGTGGCTCTCGGCTCCTTCTCTGTTGCCTTCGCCTACATTTTCAGGCATAGAGTATAAAACAGGTGTGTTGCAGACACATTTTCCTCTCTTATTTAAATATGAAAGGGTTTTGCTGTTGAGGGTTGAAAGTCCAAACTATTCAGCAAGTAATCGGCAAGACAAGAATGACCGGGATGAGATCCCGCCGGTGACCCAGGAGCCAAAGAAGAGCTCGGTCTCGGGTACAAGGAGGAGAAGGGTGAGCACCGCCGGGTAGGGCAGGCTGCTGGGCGCGGGCTGACAGAGCGCTGTTGTAGCTCTTCTTCCGAGGTGAGAGGTGAAGGGCAGCGGCGCGCGGCTGGAGGAGACGCCGAGCGGCTCCTGGGCGGAGTCGGACCGGCGGAGGCAGAGGCGGAGACCGTCCCTAGGCGGCCGGGCCCGGCCCTCCGCAGCGCCGGACTTGCTGCCACGTGTGACCGCGGCACAGGTCCACACCTTGGGAACTGTTGGATTAACCCAGGGCTGGAGGCTGGCCCAGACCGGTACAACAGAACAGTCGTACCAGGGAGTTCGAAAGGCCATATTGGCCGGAGGTGCTCGAGAGGGAAAACCGCAGAGAATTTTATTCAGCAGAGTTGAAGAAGGGATCTGGTTTTAAATGGAAGTGGTCCAAGCAACAAATTACCTCTCAGGATTTATCAGTGGGCAAGAGAGGAAGAGTAGTCGGAAAAAGCAAGCAAGCAAGCAAGCAAGCAAGCAAGCAAGCAAGCAAGCAAGCAAGCAAGCTTGTGGTTGAGTGAGTGCCTCGGAGCGCCAGTCCTGGGCTCAGTCCTGCACCTCCTGCCTCCCAAGTAAAAGGCTGAAACTAATGAGGCTGAGGTCAGAGAGATGCGTGCAGAGAAGGAAGAAAGAAAGAACAGAGGGAGAAAGAAAGAGAGAAGGGGAGACAGGAAGGGGAAGAGGAAGGAGAAGTATTCCCTCTGGTTTATGACAGCTTTCCATTCCTAGTTACAGAGATTTCCCTGTATTTGTACAGTGAGTTTTATTTTGTGGCTGGTGGGTTTTGGAATGGTTTTTATTTTATTTTTTGTCTTTTTGAGACAGGGTCTTGCTATGCAGTTCAGGGCGGCCGTGAGCTCACTTTTGTAGCCCAGGTTGGTCTCCAACTCACACTGATCTCCTGCCTCAGGCTCTGAAGTGCTGGGATTACAGGCATGTGCCACCGCGCCCCGCTTGGAATGGTTTTTATTTCAAAGAGTTCTAAGAAAAGAAAATTTGGGGCTGGGGAGATAGCTCAATAGAATAAGTGCCTGCCTGGCAAGTGCAAGGGCCTGAATTCAATCCCCAGTTCCGCCAAAAAAGAAGAAAATTTATTTTAATTTTTACAAAAAGCCGGATGTGGTGCTGCACGCCTGTAATCCCAGAGGCTGAGGTAGGAGGATCGGTGTGAGTTCGAGACCTGCCTGAGCTACAAAAGTGAGTTCCAAGCCAGCTTGAACTGCATAGCGAGACCCTGTCTCAAAAAGACCAAAAAAAAAAAAAAAAAAAAAAAAAAAATTTACAAGAGCACAAATGCATTTTTATTTTCAATTAATTAATTAATTAATTTTTTGTCTTTTTGAGAGAGAGTCTCGCTATGCAGTTCAGGCTGGCCTTGAGCACAGGCTGGTCTCCAACTTGCACTGATCCTCCTGCCTCAGCCTCCCGAGCGCTGGGATTACAGGCATGCGCCACCACGCCTGGCTCTTATTTTTCATTAGTTTAAATTCTTTTTTTTTTTTTTTTTTTTTTAAAGATTTTTTAAGAGAGGTTCTTTTTATTTACTATTATTTATTTATTTATTTATTTATTTTTGTCTTTTTTGAGACAGGGTCTCATGCAGTTCAGACTGGCCTTGCACTCACTTTTGTAGCCCAGGCTGGTCTCGAACTCACATCGATCCTCCTGCCTCAGCCTCCCGAGTGCTGGGATTACAGGCGTGCGCCACCACACCTGGCTTATTATTACTTTTATTTTTTATCTTTTTGAGACAGGGTCTCACTATGCAGTTCAGGCTGGCCTTGAGCTCACTTTTGTAGCCCATGGTGGTCTCGAACTTGCACCAATCCTGCCTCAGCCTCCCGAGTGCTGGGATTATAGGCGTGCATCACTATGCCTGGCTCATTAGTTTAAATTCTTGAGGGGTACAGCATCCCACAGATTCAGTGTCCAGTGGCCTTAGCAGGAAGGTTGCTTCAGAACTTGGCAGGAACCATGCCACTGTTTTCATAGGCCAGAGTTACTTTTCCTCAGATCACTCTAGTTTTGTTTGTTTTGCCACCTGGAGTCACTGTGTTTTTTTTGTTTTGTCCATGTAAGCACATCTCTTGCCCAAGTAGAGTTCAGTTTCATCCTGGGCATAAACACCTTCGATTTTAAGAAGAGCTGTGCGTTCTCTCTGGTTCTGGAGACCCCACTTATAGCCAGCAAAGATGGTGTTGCACCACAGTCTTCCAGACATATTTGCCTTTTAGAAGTCCAGTTCCTGGCAGGCCCCATTTATTTGCTCCCAACTCCCACACCAGTTGCCCCCTCAGCAACCCAGAGGAAAAGAAAATTTATTATGGGCTCTTGTACTTATCATCTTGTGATTAGGCTTTTTTTTTTTTTTTTTCCTTGTTTTGGGGGACAGAGTCAAAGTGGATTAGTCTTTTAGTCACTTGAAGTCATCTGACAGCCCCATTACATAAGGCTCGAAGATCTGGCTTTCAAGCCTTTTTGGGCCTGGGCCGCTATAGGATTTCTTACAATTCTGTTCTCTGAACTGCCCATTCCAAACACCCAGGACTTCATGCTTAGAGGTGCTGTACTAAAGGGCAACTTGTTTTATTGGCTAAAACTGAGAGAGGGGAACACAAGTTCCCCCTTTTTAGCAGCCTCCAGGAAATTTCCCACTTGTTTCCTCTCACAAAGTGAGTCAGGTAGCTCTTCAGGGGGTCATCATGGTCCTGAGAGTCCTTTCCTTTCCTGCCTGTATCAGATACCTGCGAGTCACAGAGTCAATAGACATTTATTTCCAGATTTTTTTTTTTTTTTTTTTTTTTTTTTTTTTTTTTTTTTTTTTTTTTTTTTTTTTTTTTTTTTTTTTTTTTTTTTTTTTTTTTTTTTTTTTTTTTTTTTGAGACAGGGTCTCACTGTGCAGCCTAGGCTGGCCTCAAACTTGGAATGATCTTCTGCCTCAGCCTCTTGACTGCTGGAATTGCAGGTGTGCACTACTATGCCCTGATTAGTTTGTTTGTTTGTTTGTTTATTTGTCTTTTTGAGACAGGGTCTCATGCAGTTCAGGCTGGCCTTGAGCTCACTTTTGTAGCCCAGGCTGGTCTCAAATTCGCACTGATCCTCCTGCCTCAGCCTCCCAAGTGCTGGGATTACAGACGTGAACCACCACGCCTGGCCCCTGATTAGTTGAGAGAGCTTAACTTTATCCTCCATTCTAGAATGGTTTATTTCTGTTTTTCCCAATCTTTCCTTCCCTCCTTCCTTCTTTGGAGACTATGAGTCTTACTTTGTAGTATAAAATTGTATCTCCCTGAGGATATTGATTTACTTTTTGGATTTTTGTTCGCCTGCTTGCGTAGTCTCTGACCCCTCTGAGTTTTTTTTTTTTTTCCTACTTCAGGTTATTTGTTTTGGTCTCTGTCTTTATTGTTGGAAGCTTTCCTCCAAGGTCTGTTGATCTTTGCTTTCTTGTTCACATTTTTAACCAAATCACCACCAGTCTGATTGGAGGCTTTGTGTGAGTGGGCAGGGTTTGTCAGCTTGTGGGTTTATTTTTAGATGGATGCAATAGTGAACCAGCTTTTGTGTGTGGGAGGGTGTGTGTTCCCCCAAATGTCAGTGTGTGTAAGCCTTTTCTCCTGAAGGTATTTGTCTGGAGAAAGTGTCTCTAGCCTCCTGTCAGGGAAGTATAGACCGGGCTCTAACCCAGGGAGACAAAGGCGAGTGAGAAACGTTGCAGTTCAGTGTGTGGACCTACTGCTGGGTCTACACGGGCCTTCCAGCCCCAGATCCTCAGATTTTTCTTCCTGAGCTTTGGAAGGCTGAGAGGAATGGGTGGAGGCCTGCCTGGTGGGGAGGTGCTGTGGGCTGCTGTCTCAGTCTTCATGCTGCCTCTACCTTCTTGGTGTCTTCTTCCTACTCTTCCCTTCCAGGGTATGGGGCTTCTCATCTGAGTCTTACTGGTGGCTTCTTTAAAAGAAAAAAAAAAAAAAAACCAATTATTTATTTTTTATTGCATCCGGGCGGCGACAGCAAGCCCCCAGCATGTGGGGCCAGGGATTAGGGATTAAGCTCAGGTCCTTGTGCTTGCCAGGTCAGTGCTTATTCCTCTGAGCTGTCTCTCCAGTGTTCCTCTGCTCTAACTAAGTTACCATTCCTCCATCTGTTTAGTTTTCATATTTTGTAGCTCTACGGGTGTTAGTAGGATCCAGGGGTGCTATGGGCTCTTCCCAAGTTCTCGCTGTCCTGAGCAAAGACCAGGATCAGACCCAGGCACAATGTAGTGAAGTTTTACATTTATTGAAAGAAAAGAAATGCTCTCTGCAGAGTAAGCACAGGCCACAGAGAAAATGCACAGTGGCCCTGAGTGTTGTGGGGGTTTCTATTATACCTGAATTCTTTAGGCTGACATCAGAGTTAGGCCTGCTATCAGAAAGCTGCTTCACTTTCTGGTGAGTGAAGTGAATGGCTTTTTGGCTGTCTCAGGTGTAGTAGGGCTAGGGAACTCTTCAATGGGCTTAGGTCCTGGATCTCTATGATTGACAGCTCAGTTTACAGCCCAGCTGGCTGGCCCCACCTCACAGCCTCCTTCCAGCCTCAGAGGCCCAGATGTTCCGAGTTTTTTGGCGGAGGGGTTTGTGTTCCTGTCACTTTTTCTGATTGTGTTTTGGGGACAATTTTCAGAAGAAAAGGTTAGAAAAGGACAATGCTTCACCATCTGAGTGCTGGAAATTGTAATACTGACATCCTAGCATTTGATCATCACTGTCCAAATTAGTGAATTCATTTAGTGATAGTGGGGATTGAACTCAGAGCCTTCACACTGAGTTATGCCCCAAGCCTTTTTTTTTTTTTTTTTTTTAAAAAAAACTCTGAGTCAGGCTTTCACTAAATTGCTAAATTGTCTGGGCTGGATTTGAATGTGGAATCCTCCTGTCTTATCCTCTCTGAGTGCTAGGATTCTAGTTGTGTATTCTGTATCTGGAAAAAAAATATTTTTCTTTCTTTTTTTGAGATTGGGTCTCACTATGTAGTTCTGGCTGGCTTTGTGCTCATTTTTGTAGCCCCCAGACCAGCATCAAACTTGCAGAGATCCTCCTGTCTCAGACTTCCAAGTGCTGGGATTACAGGCATGTGCCACCATGTCTAGGCAGCATGGTGTGCCTGGGTTTTTTTTTTTTTTTTAAATTAATAGGTGAGTTTATTAGCTGTTTCAGTAGAGTACAAACTGGCTTACACAGTTATAGACCTGGGTGCTGGCCCCCAGAGACCATCATACACACAAGTGAGCAGGCGTAGCACAGGGCGGGATGACTCCCCAGAGCCTGAGGTCCCAGGTGGTAGGAGGCCGCTCCAAGCACCGCCCACCCGAAGCTTCCTCTTGCAGAGCAGGCAGGGTTGGCTCTTTTCAGGCTTCGCAGGGGAGCTATCTGCTGGGATGGGTTTTACTCCAGGAGCTCCTGACCTTTTGGAGGCCTCTTCATTCTGGAGTAGGGACTTATGGTATCATCCATCACAATGTCGTATAGCACTTTGACCCAGGAACTGTAGTGGGGCAGGCTGTAGTAGTATTCCGCTGCTATTTTCCTCACCAGGGGAAGGTTCTTTCCAGGAACGTTGGGGAAGTCATGATGCTCATTGTGATAGCCCACATTGAAAGTCAGCAAATTCAGAGGCCCATAATACGAGTAAGTTTCGTGTCCCTTTAAGAACATGTAATGTTCAGCTATAAAATGTCCAGAAATCGGGTGTAAGCCCAGACCAAGAAGGGTTGCTGCCAACATGTACACTAAAGATTTAATTCCTAATGTGTAGTAAACTAGAATGTCAAAAATGATTTGGGCTGTGGCATTGATAATTTCAAGATAAGAAATTGGCTTGGGATTGATGAACAGAGGTCGAAAAGCATAAAAGAGAGGCTGAAGAACAACCCACATAAACTTTCTGAAAGTGGTATAGAAGAACCAGCCCTCAAAATCAGTGGGAATATCCACATCGATGCCATCAGCTCCAAGGTATCTGTGATGGTCCATGTGGTACCTCTTAAAGGAAACAGAATATGGAACCCCAATGGGAAGATTAGCGACCATTCCAAACAAGCGATTCCAGAGAGTCCTGTGGTGGCCAAAGGTGAAGTTGTGGGCAATCTCATGGATAGCTAGAGTCACTGAGTGGTTAATGAAGCTGCCAAAGACATAGGCCCAAAACATGACCCATTTCCAGTCCAGGTCTCTCACTAAGTAAAAGGCAACCAGCTGGATGAAAATCATCAGGATAACCCATATCAATGTGTGATCAGGTTTCATCAAGGATTTTATCTCTGGATACTTTGCCAGGATCTCGTGGCGTCGTGCGGCGTGCAGCTCGTCGGTGTAGACCCACTCGAAGTCCTTCTGTGACACGTGGCTGCTCATGGTGGCGGCTCGACCGCGCTCAGTCTGCTCAGTGCGGCAGGCCCGGGCTGAGCGTATGGCAGCCGAGGCTCTGGCTTGGGTCTCGTGCCTGGGGTTTTGGGGCTACACAGCATGTAGGGAAGGGATCAAACTCAGGTCAGAGCCGGGCATGGTGACGCATGCCTATAATCCCAGCACTCAGGAGGCTGAGGCAGGAGGACTGGTGTGAGTTCAAGACCAGCCTGGGCTACAAAAGTGAGCTCAAGGCCAGCCTGAACTGAATAGTGAGACCCTGTCTCAAAAAGACAAAAAAAAAAAAAAAAAAAGAGTGTAAGAGTCAGGGATGGGAATACATGTCTATAATCCCAGCAGTCAGAAGGCTGAGGCCAGAGGATTGCAGCAAGTGTGAGGCTAGCCTGGGCTACATGGCGAGTTCTCTGCCAGCCTGACCCTCATAATAAGACACAATCCCCCAACTCCCTCCAGAAAAAAAGAAAAAGAAAATGAGAATATGAGTGTGCATAAAGCAGCTCTGAGGGCTGGTGAGATAGCTCAATGGACTAAGTGCTTGCTTAGGCAAATGCAGGGATTGGCATTTGATCCCTGGCACCACATATGGCGCTGGCCCCACCCCAGGCATGCTGAGTCTGCCAGTGAGTCCAGCATGGTGGTGTAGGCCTGGGGAGGCTGAAAACTAGAGAATCACTATGAGTTCAAGCTGCATAGTGAGACTTTGTAGCAGATACATTAAAACAAAAACAAAACAACAACAAAAAAACCCCAGTTCTATCAACTTGTATTCTGTACCCCCAACGTAAGTTGGGGATTGAACCCAGGGCTTCATCCATGCTATATAAGAACTCTGCCACTGAGCTACACCTAGAGTCCTAATGCAAACAAAGGATACAAGTCGCACTTCTGTGACTAGGTTGTTAAATGAATTGGTCCCTAAATATTAATTGCATATAGTATGGACATTACAGTATTCAGAACAGGGCCAGTGAGATGGCTCAGAATTCTAAAACACCTGTTTAAGCAAGCTTTAGGCAACCACAGGGACCGAGGTTAGATCCCTGGTACCACATGCTGCGCCAGCCTCACCTCCAGGGCAGGCTGAGCTGGCCATAACATAAATAAATAAAGTTTAAAAAAAAGTATTCAGAACAAAGAAGTGGTCAAAGGAAATCTCAACTTGATAATCTTGCACTTATTTACATATTTTATAATATATATAGAGAGAGACATATGGACGGGGTCTATAGGATCTCACTATGTAGATTGGAGTCATAGTGATCCGTGTGGGTTCAGCCTCTCATAAACTGAGATTACAGGTGTGCACCACCATTTCCATTCTCAATCACTGTCTCAGCCCCTGGGACCAGCATGGCAGGCCAGGGATAGAATCCCCGGCCCCTGAGTCTGCCTAAACAGGTACTTTAATCTGCTGATTTGGCCAGCCCTACATAATATTTTTTGAGACTAGGTCTTCTTATCTTTTTTTTTTTTTTTTTTGTCTTTTTGAGACAGGGTCTCGCTATGCAGTTCAGGCTGGCCTTGAGCTCACTTTTGTAGCCCAGGCTGGTCTCGAACTCACACCGATCCTCCTGCCTCAGCCTCCCGAGTGCTGGGATTATAGGCGTGCGCCACCACGCCCAGAAAGGTCTTCTTATCTTTTTTGTATAACTTTTACATGTGGTAGTGTAATATATAACAATATAAAACTACAGTACTGTGAAGTAAAATTAGCAAAAATTATAATACTTTTGTAGTAGATTGGCAATGGTCAGCTTGTAATACCCAGAACTGAATCAGTAGTGCTGGGTATGGAAGGCCCATCTGAGGATTGTGGCCAATAACATAAAAACAACATAAAACTGGAGAGGAAAAAGTAAATTTGGGGGCTGAGGAGATAGCTCTATGGCACAAGTGCCTGCCTGGCAAGTGGAAGGTTGTGAGTTCAAACCCTGGGCCCAAGGTGGCGGGGGACATAACCAAGTTTGCCAGGCTGTGGTGGTGCATGCCTGTAGTCCCAGCACTTGGGAGGCTGAAGCAGGAGGATCAGTGTGAGTTCGAGACCAGCCTGGGTCACAAAAGTGAGCTTGAGGCCAGCCTGAACTGCATAGTGAGACCCTATTTCAAAAAGACACCCTTTTGCCTCCTTGCATGTCTGAGAGCAACATGGGTCACCAGCAGCTCAACTGGAGCCACCCGAGGAAATTCGGGCAGGGATCTCTTTCTCGCCACGTCTGCTCGAACCGACTCAGTCTGATCCGGAAATATGCACTGAACATGTGCCGTCAGTGTTTCTGTCAGTACGCATAGGATATCAGCTTCATCAAGTTAGACTAAGTGATCTTCCTTCAACAGATTATCCAGGCCATATACGTGTTCAATGAAAGAGACCATGAGAACTCTGTACATAAAATAAAAAACTTAAAAGATTTCTAAAAACAAAACAAAACAAAATAAAAAAAGTAAAAAGTAAAGCTGTTGGTTCCCCTGGGGCTGTTGATGTTCTTGGAGGAGCTTGTCTTGCTAGCTTTCCTGATATGAACTTGGCTATTCTCATCTTCGAACGAGCTCAAGACCTTTGTTGTCACTGAAAATGGCTGGGGTTCACTTTGGTGGAGCAGTGATCCTCATTTTGAGCATTGCTTCCTGGCTCTGGAGGGTGAAGATGGTGCACGGCTCAATCTGCTGGAGCAGCTTGTCTCACTGGCTTTCCTGATATGAGGTCAGCTATTCTCATCATTAGAGGAGCTCACACCTCACTGTCCTGAGGACGGCTACGGTCCGTATTGGAAGAGTGCTGGTTCTTACCTTGAATGTTGCTTCCTGGATCCAGTATAGATCCCTCAGCCTATTGGCACAATGCTTCCATCAGTGGGGCCTTCCTAGTGCAGATCCTTGAAACACACCTGCATGAGATAGTGTCCTGCGCTCTAGGCCTCCAGTTGGACTTGTGGGAGGCATGGTTAGGGGCTCTAGGTCTTCAGCTGGACTCACGCAGGACAATATTTTGGGATCCAGACTCTTAGCTGCATTCTTTTGGTGTTTAGTGTGTGGACAGATTTCCTGCATTCTCTTTGTGTATGACTCTTTGAGTGACTATTATAAAATAATCCTAAAAGTTATGTGTCCTGTACTGTTTTTTTTTTTTTTTTTTTTTTTTTTTTGCAGGACCGGGGTTCAAACTCACAACCTTGCACTTGCCCAGCAGGCGTTTGTGCCTTGGAGCTATCTCCCCAGCCCCTGTACTGTTTTCTTTGTAAACCCTGACTACAACAACTGTATACACAAGGTGTACTGTACAAAAATAAAGACAATGAGGCTCTATAAAAAATATAGGTTGACTGTGAATGCTGGGTCATAGTCTGAACAGTTGTTAAACAGATATAGATGACCAAAGGAGGACTATCTGTAATCATAGCTACTAAGAACAAGTATACAGGGCTGGGGAGATAGCTCTGTGGCACAAGTGCCTGCCTGGCAAGTGCAAGGTCATGAGTTTGAACCTTGGTCCCACCAAAAAAAAAAAAAAAAAAAAAAAAAAAAGTATACAGAAAAATAATTTTTTTCTCCAAAAAATGTGAGAAAACTTTTTTCTCACTGTGTTGTTCAGCTTAGCCTTGAACTCACTATGAAGCTCAGACTGGCCTTGAACTCACATGTTTGTTTTTGTGCTAATACCTTTGCAACTTTTATCACTGTAGCTTTGTAGTATAAGTCAAAGTCCAGGACTGTAATGTCTCCTGCTTTGCTTTTGTTGCCTAGTATAGATTTTGCTATTCTGGATTTCTTCTGGTTCCATGTGAATTTTAGGGTTGTTTTCTCTAGTTCTGTGACAAATGTTTCGATATTTCAAAACATCAGATATACTTCCAATTTCAAATTGGGAATATATTAAATCTATCTATCAGCTTTCGTAGATGACAATTTTGACAGTGTTGATTTTGTTTGTCCAGATAGAGAGGATAGTTTCTGATTTCCTCTGATCTTTTTCAGAGCACTGTAGTTTTCATTATATTGGTCTTTCACTTCCTTGTTTATGCCATCTACTTAGTATTTACTTTGTGTGTGTGTGTGTGTGTGTGTGTGTGTGTGTATGTGTGTGTGTGTGTTTGAGACAGAGTCTCATGCAGTTCAGGCTGGTCTTGAGCTAACTTTGTAGCCCTGGCTGGTCTTGAACGTGCACTGATCCTCCTGCCTCAGCCTCCCAAGTGCTGGGACTACAGGCATGTGCCACCACACCCGGCCAGCACTTACATTTATTGATGCTATCATGAATGGTATTTTCCTATTTTCTAGCTCAATAACTTTGTTATTGGTAATGGGGACACTTGATTTTGTGTGCAATTTTGTATTCTGCTATGTTACTGAATTAGGTTATTATTTCTTTTTGTTTGTTTGTTTTTATGTTATGGCCAGCTCAGCCTGCCCTGAGGGTGGGGCTGGCATAGCATGTGGTGCCAGCTATCTCGCCTGGCCCCTCAGCAGTCCAAGAGCCTGCTTAGGCAAGCTTAGGTAACTGTACCGACTGCGGTTCAATCCTGAGCACCACATTCTGCGCCAGCCCCACCCCCAGGGCAGGCTGAGCCGGCCATAACATAAAGAAATAAAGTTTAGACCATTGAGACATCTTGCTGGCCCGTCTTTAAGAATGTTTTTGAATGGCTGTGAATTTAAGTTGCCCTTTGCCAGGCAGATACCTTATTTCTCCATCCCCCCCCAAAGTACTGGGGATTGAACTCATTGTCTTGTGCTTGCCAGGCAAGCACTTTCCGTCAGGTTTTTTTTTTTTTTTTTTTTTTTTTGTATTTTAGGGAAGGATCCTGCCCTGGGCTCAGAGCCAGCACAGCAGGCCCAGGGATCGAACCCTCCTTCCTGCACCTGCTTACAGGTGCTTTAATCTGCTGAACTATTTGGTCTGCCCTAGTTTTGTTTTTTTTTGTCTTTTTGAGACAGGTTCTTGCTATGCAGTTCAGGCTGGTATGGAGCTCACTTTGTAGGCCAGGTTGTTCTTGAACTCATAACAATCCTCCTGTCTCAGCCTTTATAGTGCTGGGATTGCAGGCATGCATCCATCAGTTTTGAAAAATAATTTTTTAGGATGTATCAGTCAGGAGTTGTTTGCTTTGAAACACTTTAATCCAAGCTCTCTTGGCCTTTAAAGTTTGTTTTGAAATATCTTCTGTAATTCTATTTTATAAAGAACTAAATAGCTTTTTTTTTTTGGTCTTTTTTGAGATAGGGTCTCGCTATGCAGCTCAGGCTGGCCTGGAGCTCATTTCTGTAGCCCAGGCTGGTCTTGAACTCACACTGATCCTCCTTCCTCAGCCTCCCAAGTGCTGGAATTACAGGTGTGCACATGCCCGGCTAAGAACTAAATAGTTTATTGCTTTTCTGTGACTTTCTTTTTTTTAAAGATTTTTGTCCTTTTGGGTGTGGTGGTGCATATCTGTAAACTCAAGCACTCTAGAGGCTGACACAGAAGGATCTCTGTGAGTTCAAGGCCATCCTTAGCTAGATAAAGAGATTCTGTCTGAAAAAAAAACAAAACAAAATATTGTGTCCAGCCAGGGAGATAGCTCTGTGGCACAAGTGCCTGACTGGCAAGTGCAAGGTCGTGAGTTCAAACCCTGGTTCTGCAAAAAAATAAAACAAAACAAAACAAAAAACATTGTGAGCCAGGTGTGGTGGCTCACACCTGTAATCCCAGCACTCAGGAGGCTGAGGCAGGAGGATTGGTGTGAGTTCCAGACCAGCCTGGGCTACAAAAGTGAGCTCAAGGCCAGCCTCAACTGCATAGGGAGACCTGGTCTTAAAAAAAAAAAAAATCCATTGTGTCCTTGTATTGTATTAGACTTCTTGGATTTTTTTTTTTTTTTTTTTTTTTTTTTTTTTTTTTTTTTTTTTT
>PVJA010043790.1:0-16566 GCA_004027025.1 Myocastor coypus | reverse complement strand
TTTTTTTTTTTTTTTTTTTTTTTTTTTTTTTTTTTTTTTTTTTTTTTTTTTTTTTTTTTTTTTTTTTTTTTTTTTTTTTTTTTTTTTTTTTTTTTTTTTTTTTTTTTTTTTTTTTTTTTTTTTTTTTTTTTTTTTTTTTTTTTTTTTTTTTTTTTTTTTTTTTTTTTTTTTTTTTTTTTGCGGGACTGGGGTTCAAACTCACGACCTTGCACTTGCCAGGCAGGCACTTATGCACGGAGCTATCTCCCCAGCCCCGAATTTGGTCCTTTCTTTCCTCTTTTTGATGAAGTGAGTTAGGGGCTTATCAATTTTATTTAATCTTTCAAAGAACCAGCTTTTGGATTCATTAATTCTTTGTATTGTTTTCCTTGTCTCAATTGAATTAATTTCTGCTCTAATCTTTACAATTTCCTCCTATCTTTGTGCTTTGGATTTCGTTTGCTGTTCCATTTCTAGTTGGTTTAGGTGTTCCATGAGACTATTTATATGTTCCCATTCTGTTTTCTTAATGTGTGAGTTCAGAGCTATAAATTTCTCTCTAACAATTGCTTTCACTGCATTCCATAAATTCCAGTAAGTTGTGTCTGAATTTTAATTAAATTCTAGATACTGTTTAATTTCTTATTTAATTTCATCTGTAACCCACTGGTTGTTGAGAAGAGCGTTGTTTAATTTCCATATATTTCTGAGGTTCTTGTAGTTTCTTTTGTCATTTATTTCCAGTTTCATTGCATTGTGATCAGATAATATAAATGGGATAATTTCTGTTTTCTTGCATATACTTAAGCATGACCTATGGACTAATAGGGGTCTATTTTAGAAAATGTCCCATATGCAGCTGAAAAAAATGTGTATTCAGAAGTGGTTGAGTGGAACACTGTGTATGTCTATTAATTCCAGTTGTTCTAAGTTCTGGTTCAGTTCTGCTACTTCTGTGCTAATTTTTTGTCTGCTTGACCTATCTTTTTTGGATAGGGGGGTGTTAAGGTCTCCTGTTAAGATTGTGGTATTGGATATTAGGTTTTTCATGTCTATTAAGGTTTGCCTTATATGCTTGCTGCTCCTATGTTGGGTGCATACATATTTGTGAGTGTTACCTCTTTGTCTTGAATTTTTCCCCTAACCAGTATGTAGTGGCCTTCTTTATTTAATTTGATCAATCTTGGTTGAAGTTTAGACTGCCTGAAAACAGGATCGCTACCTCTGCTTTTTTTTGAGGTGCTGGAGCATGTAGTATTATTTTCCATCCTTTAACTTTTAGCCTATCACTTTCTTTGTGAGTTAAGTATATTTCTTGTATACAGCGTATTGTTGGATTTTGTTTCCTTATCCACTTTGCCAGTCTCTTTCTTTTAATTGGAGAATTCAGTCCATTTAAATTGATGGTTATAATTGAAATGTATTAACTTATGATTGGCATGACTTTTACTTACAATTGTTTACCCCTTTTTCTCTATGTTTAATTGAGTACCTATTTGGTGGGATCTTTCTGTTCTCATCTCTTGAGTTTGAGTTGTTTTTCTCTCTGTAAAATATTTCTTATACTGTGTATGGTTGATTTTGAGGTCATGAAATTCTTTAATTGTTTCTTGTCATGGACGTATTTCACTTCTCCCTCATACTTGAAATAGAGTTTTGCTGGGTATAGCAGTCTGGGCTGAAATTTGTTTTCATGAAGGACTTGAAGCACTCTCCTCCATGCTGTTCTTGACTTCATGGTTTGTGAAGAGAAATTTGCTGTTATCCTGATGGGTTTTCCTTTAAATGTGATCTATTTTTTTTCTCTAGCAGGTTTTAGTAAATTATTCTTCTGCTGAATTTCTGGAATTTTGACTATTATATGTCTGGGTGTGTTTTTATGCAGGTTGATGTTATTTGGGGTTCTGCATGCTTCAGTTACCTGAATGTTGAATTGTTTTCTCAAATTTGGGAAGTATTCTGCTATTACTTCTCCCCATATTGTTTTTATATCATTAATTCCTTTTAATCTCACATTGTTCATTTTTGCATCATCTTGCATATATTGAATTATTTTTTTCCTGCTCCTAGTTGTTTTTAAGAGATCCTTTCTTACCTTTCCACTAGCTGTGACTGTGTCTTCAAGATCTGAGTCTCTATCTTCACTTGCATTCATACAGTTTTGCCAACTTGTTTTTTTTTTTTTTTTTGTCTTTTTGAGACAGGGTCTCGCTATGCAGTTGAGGCTGGCCTTGAGCTCACTTTTGTAACCCAGGCTGGTCTCGAACTCGCACCAATCCTCCTGCCTCAGCCTCCCGAGTGCTGGGATTACAGGTGTGAGCCACCATGCCCGGCTAGTTTTGCCAACTTGTGATTGAGGTTTTATTGTCTTGTATATCTCTTTGAAACTGTTTCATGAGATCTATTTCTTTCTTATATTGCTCATCAGGGAATCCATCATTTTTCTACTCTCCTCTAATTTTTATCAGTGTCTTCGTTAGTAGTATTGAAGTCACTCATTATAGTTATCCTTTCTCTCTCTAGTTCCGAGATTATTTCTGCTCTGTTTTCCTCTGTACCTTTCTGTAGTTGTTCCCCTACTTTAGATGCCATTAATTTAGAGAGGTCTTTTTTTTAACTTCAGAGGTCATTTCTGCCCTTGTTTCCTCTATTCATTTCTCTAGTTGTTTTTCCACTTCAGAGTCTATTAATTCATGCATTTCTTTGTTTACTTTAGATGTTATCTCTGATCTGAGTTGCTCTGTATGTTTCTGCACTTGTCTGTCTACCTCAGATGCTACAGATTCAGAGATTTTGTCTGCCTGATTTCCATTTTCTTCCATGTTATTGTCTCCTGTAATTTTTTGAGTGGACTCAGGACCTGAGATTGGATCTTGCTCCTTGTCTTTATCATTTTTTATAGCGGTGATCTCTGCCCTTTGATGGACTTATACAGTTAATGCCTATGGAAATTTGGATCTGGATCCACCAAGCTTGTTTCCCTCTAGATGTGCCTGGGTGCAAGTCAGAGCTCAGGCAGCTGGCTGCCATGAGGCCCCGTGGGTCAGGACAGTAGTCAGCAGTGTGGGGATGGTTGGTGGTCATGTGGGGCCAGTGGGTGGAGTCAGGGTTCTGGCAGTTGTCGAGTTGGGGGATGAACGCTGGCTGAGAGAGTTCTTACCTGGCTGTCATGAGTACCAGTCAGGAAGGTTGGTGGAATATGAGCTCGGGCTGTTGTTGAGTCAGGGGATAGACAGGGGTGAGGCTGCTGGATTACCTGGTCAGGATGGTAGAGTCCGAGGTGGAGCCGGGCCGGCTGCTGCGCTGCTTTATCAAGATGGTGGGTGGGCAGGTCAGAGGTGGAGCTGCCTTGCGGCTGAATCAAGATGGAGGGCAGGCAGCTCCGAGGTGGAGCCCCCGTGCTGCTCTGATCCTCCTGTTTTCAACCTCCCCAGTGCTGGTATTATAGGCATGTGCCACCATGCCTGGACTTGTCCACAGATTCAGCATACTCTGGGGGTGGGGCTGGGATGGCATGCAGGACTGGGGATTGAACCCTGGTCCCTGTGCTTGCTGAGGGAGGTACTTAGTCTGCTGAACTATCTCACTGGCGCTCAAGCCCTGTAAATTTTTACTTACTTGCATGTTGTGCATTACGTATGGTTCTCAAGTGAGCATGAACTAATCGGTGGCAGTGGGAAAGTGGCTCCAGGCATTGCCTCATGTTCCCTAGGAATAAAAATTAGCCCTGAGAACACCTGTAATAGACTGGCTGATAGAAGGTGCTTAGCAGACAGTAGCTACCATTACTGAATAAATATGTTGCTCACGGTGGCAGTAGATCATGGTGCATGAGAGCTTGGGCCCAGGCTTCAGGTTGCCTGGCTTCCAACCCAAGGTCTACTATTTCCCAGCTCTGTGACCCTGAGCATATTCTGTAATATCTCTGCACTACCAGTATTCATTCTGTAAAAAAGGAAATACAGTAAGATTTACTTTATAGTCTTATTGTAAAGATTCAATAGTTGATCCTGGTAAAGCATTTCAAACATTTGCCATATTGTAAGCCTCAATGATAATCAGTGCCATTGCTACTTATTGCTTCAGGAGAAGTAGTTGAGGATTACAAATGGCACCGCTGAGGCACCTAGGCTTAGGCGGCAGCCCTCCATCAGCCTCCTTCCCAGCCCAGTGCTGTAAGAAGTCTGTCCAGCTGCCTCCTGCCCTAGCAGCTCCTTGTGGTGGCTCACTATAACTATTGCATCACTTTGTGGCCTGGGCATTCTGTGTGGAGTTATGATGCTATCTTCTGTAGACACAGAACACAGAGGGCCATGAGAATGTGAGGGTCCAGGCATACAGTTAGGAGGTGGGGATTCCATGCTTCATAATAAAAGCATTCAAGTTTTGCGGTGGGGCATTGATTCTTAGTTCCCTCTTCCCAGTACCTCAAGGCCAGTAGGAGTGCAGACAAATAAATACAGACTGTTACTCACTGCATCACAGGCTAGAGATGCTCTGGCAGAGGCAAGATGGCTTGGCACACAGCTGGGGAAGTTGTGACATCATTTCGAGGGCTTTTCTCAGTCAGTTCTTTATCACCATAATAAAATACCTGAGGCAATTAACTTATAAGGAGAAAAGGTTTGTTTGAGCTCATTGTTCTGGAGGTTCTGATATAACATCAGGTGCCTCTGCTGCTTTGGGCCTTTGGCAAGGGTGGCACATCAGGGCAAGGGTGAACAGAGGACCATACTACTTAGATCATGAATCAAGTGGCAAAGAGAGAAAAAGAAAGCCTGCGGTCTCCCTTTTTTTTTTTTTTTTTTTCCTGTGGTCTTCTTTAAAGGCAACTGATAACCTCAGGACATTGGCTAGGCCTCAGCTATCAGTGTTCTACTGCCTCTCAGTGGGACCACAGGCTTCTAGGAGGCACATATCCAAACCACAGTAGTATTTCAAAAACAGAGGGCTAAACATTTGATTTCCCTCCCATCAATTACAAAGGATTCCTAGGGGAGGCAGTTCAGGACTGACGGACTCACCACTCAGCTCAGGAGCCCCATAGCTGGGCAGCCAGAGAGGGAGGAATGGAGGCAGGTGCACCCTCTTTTCTTAAAAGACACCCCGTCACTCCTCATGGACAACTTTAGTCACAAGGGCACACTTACCTGAAGCTAGGCTGGAGCTGTCAGTTAAGAGTGTCACCAGAAGCCCTAAGCATTGGAGTTCTAGCCCAGGGGTGGTGGCACACAGCTGTAAACTCTGCACTTGGGAGGCAAAAGCAGGAGGAGCATTGTGATTTCAAGGCCAGCCTGGGCTACATTCCAGGTGGGCAGGGCTTCACAGTATGACTTTGTCGCTAAAAACTGTCACAACCTCCACAATAAATTGTAAATCTTACTAAGGGAAGGAGAATGAATGTGGCGATACTTATTTCACAGATCTAGTTGAGTAAATGTTCCAAGAAGGAAGCAGTTTCCACTGCTAAGTTCTGTGGTTTTACAGAAAGATCCCAAAGCCCAATATTATAAATCAAAGGAGGTACATTTAGGATATAGCTTGGGAGCATATAGCACCAAGCTATGGTTATATTTCTTCAATAGGCCTGTATGAATCAAGTATTTCCCCAATGCAGTCTCAAACCTAAATCAGACTGATATCTGATCCAAGTATCCCTTCCTTAACACTAATCCTGACTCTAGTAAGGATGCAATAAACTCTAATCTTTTCATCAGGCTGTCTGATGGGCTGTGCTAGACATAGTTGTACAGTGCCTTCTGTAACATTAATCTTATTGTGCCAAGGCAAGGGTCCTTAAATCTGATCCCTCTCTAAACCTTAAACTTAATCAATATTGTAACGCCATCTCTAACCCTAATACCTATTTCAAACCTCTTTCTCACCTTTTGTCTTAGTTACTTTTCACTCGTTGCTGGGACAAATACCCAACACTCAAAATGAAGGAAGGAAAGGTTTATTTAGCTCACAGTTACTGGAGGTTTCAGTCCATGTTTGGCTGGCCCAAGGCTGAGAGGAACAGAGCAGAGAGAATGCAGTTCATGGTGGTGGAGCAGCAACAAAATGGTGGCAGAGACAGCCAATCAATCAGGGCAGCAGAGGAACAGCAACAGCTCTAATCTATCTCTCTGCCTCTCTTTATATTACATTCAGGCTCTCTACCTTAGCCTCTGCCTTAGGCTACACTCATAATCCCAGATGTACTTCGACCCATAATCCCATCAGTACTGAAACACATAATCCCAGGGATCATGGATCAAGTCTCAATCTATAGAAGTCCTTGCCCAGTGACTACATGACGCTTTGGGGGGACAACTAGACATAAGCCATAACACCTTTGTAACTCAAAATTCTAATCATAACCTTACATCATCCATCATTTATGCTGGCTATCCGTCTCTGTGACAAAATGCTCGAGATAAACATCTGCATGTCATGGTGGAAGCATGTGACAGAAGAGATCTGCTCAGTTCCTGGTGTTTGGAAAGTGATGAGATAGACAGGAAGAAGCCAAGGTCTGGGTACCCCCTCCAAGGCGCATACCCAATGCCTACCTTTCTTCCACAAGCCTCACCTCTTAAATAGTGGCATAGGCTGTGGCCAAGCCTTCCACACAAGGAAAGCCTTCGGAGGATATTTAAGATCCAAACCATGCTTTGCCTATCTTCAGTATGAAACCCAACTCTACCCCCAATTTTAACCTAGCTTTTATTCATTTTCTGATTTTAATCCTAATTCTAAACTTAAGTCTATTTCCTCTCCTAATCTTAACTCTCACTTAAATCTTAAAGCCCATCACATCTCTGACTTCAACCCAGACCCCAACTCTAATGCTAATATTCTAATCCTCTCCTCTCCAAAAACTCTACTTGTCCAGGTGGACAGACAGTGAGTGGCCATTGAGTTGGTGGAGAGAATCTGGCCATTGGGCTCATGTTGGTGGCCTGCTTGGATGGCTGGGCTACCATACCAGGGTAGAGGGGCTGGCAGCAGAGCCACATCTACCATCTCTGCAGACCCGGGCCCAGTAGCCTGCCTGAGCACTGGTGGGTGCTGTTTTGTGGATGGCAGAACTTAGGGATGGTAGTTCACCAACTGGACCTTCACATGTAGTTTAAGTACAGTTGTAGCAAATTGTGCTGATTTCTATTTCACATGCTTGGATTTAGTAGTTTTTGAATTCATCTTCTAAATGTATGTAAATTATCCACTCTGTTCCCAAATCCAGCAGTTTTGTTAAAAGGACTGTGATTTTTTCCTAAGAGGGCTGTAATTTTTGTAGGAGGGCTTAACAGTACCTCCCACAAGCACTGACTAGCTGGGCATGTGCCCAACTGGAAATTCAAGTGTGGTATGAAAGAGCATTAGCAAAATTCACAGGAACAAAGAACACTTTTGAGAGAGCAGAAGAAAAGCAATAGATAATCTTGAGTCTAGTAATTCAGCAAATGGGTTTTGGGTACATGGCAGGCATGAGAACTGTCACTGTGTGAAGTCAAATAGGAGAAAGCTTGGGAGTCTGGGGAGGGAAAGCAAACCCCAGATGAGGTTTCCTTCCCACTCCCTCCATGATCTGCCTCAAGGTCATAGCATCAAATGGATGACCATCTTTCTGTGTGACCAGGGTCCTGCAATGAAAGGAGACATGCTACTATTTTTGTTTTGTGTTTTTTTGATTCTTCAGCTAACACAAAGAGATGATTTATTGTACACACTTTACACTCAGACAAAAGTGAGAACAGAAGTAGTCCAGAATGCCAGAGGTCCAGGGCAAAAAACCAGGGGACTGCTTAGTTTGAACCCGGTCGATCTCTCTTTGAGGTGGTCTTGGCGATCAGATGGCAATGCAGTTCTAATCCATTGAGACGTTCTAGACAGCACGCAGTCCAAAACCTGTTCCAGCCTTGTCAGCCTCCAGCATTCTTTATTTCTGTTCCTTTGGCCTCCATGGGTGTACGAACTATTTTACTTGGACCTCTGTCTCATCTTTCTTCTTTCACGCTTCAGTCTGCACATTCGCTTCTTCCTCCACTTGGCTCTCATGGCGCAGAGGTTTCTGCTAATAAGATGGCTTTAAAGTCGAGAGAACCTTTGTTTTGTCATTTTGAGACAGCGTCTCCCTCTGAAGTTCAGGCCGGCCTTGAGTTCACTTTATAGTCCTGGCTGGCCTAAAACTAGCAATGATCCTCCTGCCTTAGCCTCCTGAATTCTGGGATTGCAGGCGTGTACCACTGTGCCCAACACTCTCAGATATTTTGAATAGCATTAAGAGATGAGAGGAGGGATGCTGAGCTGCTGGGACACTTAGAGGTGACTGCTCTCAGTTCCTGATTTGTTTTAGTCTGCAAGGCTCTGCTTTTCCTGGAATCTAAAGTGACTGCAGGTTTAGGACAAGAACTAGAGATTTTTATTTTTATTTTTATTTATTTATTTATTTTCCGCTGAGGCATTTTATTTTTGTTTTACATCCTTAGAAAAACAATCCCAGGATTTTTCCTCCTGTGTTTTCGTCGCGCTTCTTCGCGATCCATGATGCCAGCTGAGGTTGTCAATACAATGAAACCAAACTGACGAGATGGGAGAAGGTTATTCTGCCATTTTTTCCAGGTCTTTCAGCTGTACATCAAACCTGGGGCTAATCACACCATACTTGTTTAACCAGCCTGTGAGGTTCACAACAATTTTTCCAGCCCTGTGATCATCAAGGATTTCAAATTCTCCAATGTAACCATGCTTCATCATCACAGTTAGAAACCGGACAATGACTTTGGAGCACGGCCTAATCAGGACCTGGCGTTTGCCTCTTTTTTCAGCATTGTTGATACTCTTGAGAGCATCAGCCAGGACATTCACGCGCACCGTTATGGCGGCACGGAAAGATGGCGGAAAGAGCTAGAGATTTTTAGATACCACTTGAGCTCTGGAATGGAAATTGTGAAAGCTGGAAAATAGATGTTCCTAAAAATCTTGAAAACGACTCGTACTCTTACGTTGGTGTCAGTCTTGAAGGGAAACGAAATAGGATGGGTAAATTTAGGGTCCGTGAATGCTTAGTACAGACGGTCCTTAGTGCAACCATGGTGCCCATGGTTGCATACAGAGCCAAGCAGGGCGGTGTGAATGCACTGTGTCACTGCACATGTACCCATGTTTTAAAGGTGAAAGATATAGCTGATGGCAGGGATGGCCTGCTTCATTCTGCTTTTTGTTACCCATGGGATACCTATTAAACTATGAGGCTCAGGTTAGAGCTGGGTGATCAAAGAACTTCTAGAAGGAGCTGTGGTCCTGGAAGGCTGCAGTTCCTGCCACACAGGATGGGAGAGGTGAAGACAGTCCCAGGCTGCTCTCTCTTCTCACTGACACTGTGCTGGAACTGGTTCATGGCTCATGATGGCCTGAATTATGCAACTCTTTTCAGCTCCAATATCATGTTGGCATTTGGAAATCTCTCATGGTGGGAGTATTTGCATCACAGAAATGCAATGCCTCTCTGGAGACCTTGTCTGATTAATGTGCACAAACATAGATTGCCAGCTTCCTACATTTTTATCTCCCATTTCTGCTTCCTGTTGGCTGAATTGAGTAAGAAGTCAGATGGCAAAGGAGCTTGGAGAGGAGTCGCTATGGGCCAGCCTTTGAGGAGAAAGAAAAAACAAGGACAGAGGAGGAGCTTGGAACGAAGGAAGAGCAAAGAAAGAGAAAGGAATTAGAGCACATTTTATCCTCTTACCCTGCTTAATTCTTTTTTTTTTTTTTTTTTTGTCTTTTTGAGACAGGGTCTCGCTATGCAGTTGAGGCTGGTCCTGAGCTCACTTTTGTAGCCCAGGCTGGTCTCGAACTCGCACCAATCCTCCTGCCTCAGCCTCCCGAGTGCTGGGATTACAGGCGTGAGCCACCACGCCCGGCACCCTGCTTAATTCTTTGTAAAGAAAAGTTAATTGTTAAAAATTAACTGTTCTTTTGAGGCAGGGTCTTGTTGTATAGTTCAGGTTAGCTTTGAACTCACTGGCCAGTCTGGCCTTGAACTTGCAGTGATCCTCCTGCCTTAGCCTTGCAAGTGCTGGGATTATAGCCATGCACCACCTAGTTAAAAGTTGTTTACCATCAGTTGCCCTCACTGGCATGGATGTTCTGAGGGACCTTGCTTTCATCTCTAACATGTCTGTAGCACTTGGAATAGTGTCTACGGATCACAGATGCTGAATGCTGTTGAATGTCACACTACAAGCTGGAGGATAAGTGGTTTAAGAAACAGAGTTACAGAGTAGGGAGAGTTCGTGTAATATGAAGTCTCAGGTGCATGAACGTCTGGCGAGAGATGGCTAGCAGACTGTTGAAATGCAGGGATTGGAGCTGAATAAAAACGTGAGCATCTGCATCTGCTTATGGAGAACAGCTGTCTGCTGGATATTACTGGGAGACTCAAAGGACAGGGGACAAACGTCAAAAGCACAGCCTTAGAAAAGGAACGGGAAGGAGTCAAAGAAACAGGACAACTCATCAGAGAAGGAGAAGAATAGGACAAGGTGTAGGATCGAAGGAAGGAATATTTCAGGGAGAGACGGGTGGTGCCAGTGAGGACTGGCGTTTTTTGCCAACACAAAATAATGTGCTGAATGAAGTAGGACTGGAGCTTGAGGCAAAAGTGGCCTCCAGGCCACACCATGAGATACAGTGATTATTTGTGGCCAACACAGGGCAGTGCTGTGGTGGGTTCAGAAGCCAGATTCTAGTGGGCAGAATCTACTTTTAAACTGGATTGTGACATAATGTTGGTGAACACTGAAAAACATTATGTGAAGCAAAAGGAACACTGTACAGCGTATGCTTTTATTTGTATGAATGGTACAGAATAGGCGAATCTAGGGGAACAGAAAGTAGACTGGTGGTTGACTGGGGCAGGGCTGGGGAGGAAATGGAAACTCGCTGCTGGTGGTTAAAAGAGTTTCTCCTGGGGTGATTGCAATGTCCCACAATTGATTTCTTTGGCACTTGTACAACACCCAATGTGTGACAAACCACAGAACCTCCTGCTTTATAGGGGCAAACTGTATAGTGGGAGAGTCATAGCTCAACACATTCTGTTGCTAATGAACGAAGACAAGGTATTGTGTAGACAGCGACACAAAATTGAATCTACTCTGTGTGTATCTACTCTGAGCCTCCATTGACTGTCATTATTTCACGTACCACAATAAATTACAGCTATTTTCTTTTTATTATACTGATTGTGAGATGCATGAAATGTTAGCTGTGTGCTTTCCAGTTAGTGTGTGGGGTGTGCACATGTGGGCAGAGGACACAGGTATTCTGAGAACAGAGCAATTGTGAAAGTGCGAGCACCCAGGGTGCTCCTGGTGCGCGCTGCCAGCACCTTAGGCTCCGCATAGCCCTTCCCTATCCCTTTGCCTGGGCCCAGCCACTATCCTGTTTTTTGAAATGTGGTACAATACATAGGGCATAAGGTTGGCCATTTTAATCAGTGTACATGTACAGTGACACAGCGCATTCACACTACTTGGCAGCCTTCACCAGAATGCTGTCTTGCAAAACAGAATTGCTGTGTCCATTAACCACCCCCCACCCCACCCCCAACCATTAATCTCCTTTCTGTCTTGGGAATCTGACAACTGTAGCCACCTCCTCTGTATGGACTTAATTTGATATGACTGTAGCCATCCTTAGTGGTGACCACCTCAGTTGCCACCATCACCATAGTCAGCTTTTCCTACAGTTTACCAGCAATTTATGAAGAAAGACAAACATTTAGACCAGCACGGGGAGCATTACAACAGGCCTCAGTGGTGAAGAATGTATCTGACTCTGATGTTAGCTTGAGATAAACCAGGGACTTGGGGCTTGGATGAGTAACTTTTGTCTTGCCCAATTATGTCTGCCCCTCATTCTGACTCAACCAGTGAGAATCTACTTGGTGCTGTTGCTGCCCAGAACTATGCTTCAGTTAAGCAGGGTTAACTTCTGTAAGTCCTCAAGCTGCTTGCGCCTGGTGCAACCCAAGCTCTGACTGCCTCGCTGTCCTTGGTGTTGTGGTCCCTGGGGGGCCAGGCCTCACCTCCTGGGGCCAGGCTGCTCTGGCGCCCCATGCATGTGGATTCCTATGGTAGTCCCTTGCCATCTATCTCATTTCCCTTAGTAAGACATCTTCAGCAGTGCTTGTCAGTGTTGTCCCACACATTAGTTCTCTTCCTTTCCAAGGCGAACCGGTATTCTATGACAGTTGTACATGGGTGGTGTTCCATTTATCTCCTCAAATAGTAATTGTTTTGGTTATTTTTTTCTCACTGCCGGGACAAAATACCAACGTTTAGGAAGGGAAAATTTATTTAGCTCAGAATTTGTGGTGGTTTCAGTCTATTATCTGCTGGCTCCAAGACAGAATGGCATGGCACGGGACCAACAGTCAGAGAAGGCACATGAGCTCCCAGGGCACTGAGACACAGGCTATTCTCTTACAGGCATGCCCAGAAACAGTGCTTTCACAGCCTTCTGGATGATCCTTAGTCCAGTTAAGTTGACTTCTACAGTTAACAATCATAGTTGTCAGTGTGAACAAATTGGAAGATTTTAAATAAAACCTGATTTCCCAGCTTCTTGGTACAAGTTGAAAGAGCCAATACTAGGGTCCCTTGCCAGCTGGAGGACAGTAGTTGTCTGGGGTGAGGTAAGAACTGTCCCACTGAGCATTATGATAATAAGAGCTAACAGCTTCTGTGTGAATCACTTGTCAGCCCCCAACTGACCCCAGCCAGGCCACTTCTTTATTTAGGATGCCAGCTGTGCCTACTAGGCTCACTTGAAAAATCCAGCTGCAGAAAGGGGCGTGGGATGGAACCCTGGGCTTCCCGCCTATTGTCTAGGCTGCTGCTGGAGCTGGAAGGACCCTGAGCCCACTGCTTTCAGATGTCTTTCAATCTTCCACTCCTACTGCTTCGGGGCAGCTACTGGGTGTCACTCCTGCCTGCTCCCACTGTCATTTCCATCTGGCTACTAGGGGAACAGAAGAGCTCTGAGGACAGAGGATCAGTTCCTGTTCTCCAAATATGATGGTATAAGCAAGCCTCAGCATGAGATCTCTGAGCTGATGTGGAGCGAAGGCCTGGATTTTAAGCTAGTATTTGATGATATCTGTAGTCCATGTGGCCGACTGAAGAAGTCTGGGCCTGTGGATGGCAGAAATAAGTGGAGCTTCAACTAATGTAAAGAATGCATCTAGACTGCTATGCTTCTGGATTGCCCTTAATGAGGGTCAATAGAAATAAAACAGAAAATATATTGGCTGCAAGCTTAGCTAAGGGCCTCAGCCCTGGAGACCAGCGGACCGAGGTGTCAGTGGTAGCTCTGCCACTTCTAAGATGTGGGAGTGCATGCACGGACTTCCCTCTCTAGAGGGTGGCTTCCTCATCCATAAACCAGAGAAAACAGCAATATCGTCTCCTAGGGGAGGCGACATTGGGGAGGAAGCAGTTTGAGGGCTGGCAGAGGGGTCAGTAAATGCCACTCTGGTAGTGATCCAATTTGTTGGGCTGTGCTATTGCAGAAAAACTGAGGCCGAGAAAAAGGCCTCAAGATGATTTTTTTTTCCCAGTTGATGTTGACATGTACCTATTCACTGTAACGAACATTAGACTCTGTTGTCCCTGGCGGGCAAAGGGGGAAGGCAGGTGTGACGAAGGTCACAGCACATGGCTGAAGACATAGCTGAAGCTCAGCTGATCTCTGAATGAGAAAGAGAGAAAGAAAAGATTGTAAGAAAAAATGGAAGCTAGTAAAGAGAGAGAAGGGAGGGTGGAGACACAAAGGGTTCTGTAGCTTTGCCCCAACTCTGTAGGCAGTGTTGCAGAGTCAACACATAGACCCAACCTTAGTCACTTTACCAATGGCCAGGATGAAATACTCAACACCCAGAATTTAAAGGAGGAGTTTATTTGGACTCAGTGGTTTCAGAGGGTTCAGTCCATAGTCAGTTGATGGAAGGGCCTGGGCAGAGGAAAGCTCCTCACAGCATGGCGAGCAAGAGGAAGAGAGGAGGTGTTGGAGTCAGGGAGGTAGACATAGCACACTCTTCCAGATCATGCCCTGGTGATCAGTCTCCAACCAAGTCCTGCCTTCTATAGTATAGTCAGCTCTGAATGAATGGTGGATTAACCAGTCTAATGATGAGTATACCACTGTTCAAGTTCCAAAATCTCCACCTCTGAGCACAAAAGGATTTCAAGGACATTTCAGGTCCAAGGCATAATAGGACCCTTCAGGGGCTGGTGGAGATCCAGAAGGGGCCAAGGTGGTTCTAGGAGTGGTGGCACCTGTAAAAGGGAACATGTGGCCTATGTTGGCCACTGGCCCCATTGCTGGGACAAAATACTCAACATCCACGATTTTTTTTTTTTTTTGTCTTTTTGAGACAGGGTCTCGCTATGCAGTTGAGGCTGGCCTTGAGCTCACTTTTGTAGCCCACGCTGGTCTCGAACTCGCACCAATCCTCCTGCCTCAGCCTCCCAAGTGCTGGGATTACAGGCGTGCGCCACCACGCCCGGCTAACATCCACGATTTAAAGGAAGAGTTTATTTAGGCTCAGGGATTTCAGAGGGTTCAGTCCATAGTCAGCTGGTACCAAGGCAGCAAGGACTTGATGGAAGGGTCTCAGCAGGTGTCTTAGTTGCTTTTCTCTCATTGCTGGGTCAAATACCGGACACACAAGCTTAGGGGAAGAAAGGTTTATTTAGCTCACAGTTACTGGAGGTTTCATAATTTAAAGCAGCCTGAATTACATAGCAAGACCTCAAGACTCTGTGCCACCGTGTCTGGGATGATCTGCTTCATACCTCCGAGAGACCACCACCTGGGGCAGGGGGACCCTCTACCCTCTGACAGGGCATGCTGTCAGTTTAAAAGTTCGAGCCTCTCATGGCCACGCCCTTCCAGCCCCGCCCTCTCCTTTGGCCCAGTCCCTTGATTTACATGTGGCTTTTCAGGGACAACCAGACACAAGTTATAATAGCAGGGGAAAGCTCAGGCTGCCCCTCAGGGCCAGTGTGACTTATACACCAAATGAATCCCAGGCTCCCTTGGAGATCCTGGCCCCCAAGGTGGTACCTCACCTCTCTGTGTAGGTCCAGGACTGTGATGTCAGGCTTGAACTCATACCAAGAGGGAGAAGTGGGTTTTTGCCTCTCAAGGCAAATGTGATTTTCTCTGAAGTGCCAATTCCCAAGTGCTAGGCACAAAGTAAATGCACACCAATGCTGAGCAAATGAGGGAAGGATGCCCAGAGGGGAGGCAAGGCTGGCAGCTTCAAAGGAACCTGGAAGCCTCCTCTGATTGAGGTGGAGAAAGGAGAGGCTCCCTGATGGGCAGCAGCAGCTCTTGAAGGGATCAGAAACTTCTTATTTTAGAGCTACCAAAGAAATATAAGCACATGTAGTTTTAGAAACAAGTGGTATTAAGAGGCTTATAATGAAAATGAGAGATCTTTGCTCTCCCCCCCCCAGATAGCACTGTCAGTGCCAATGCATATTGCAGTACTATCTGCAACTGAAAGATGGGGAAATGACCTAAATGCCCATGAGAAGGTTGTTGAATACGACACAGCCCCAGAAGAGAGAAGAATCTCTATGTGCAGATCAGAGTGATCTGAGGACCCATTCAGTACAAAAGTCAAGGGGCAACTGAGAAGCAATGTGTGCAGCAGAGGGGGAGCTCAAGTGCTGCAGAGTGCGGAGCTGACAGTGTGCCTGTCCCACATGTGTCACACATGCAGAACAGAAGTTGCCTGTCATACTGCTGATTCCCAGGTGAGAGACCTGGCTAAGGGACAAGGGAGGCTGCACTGTTTGATGTACATCCACAGGTGGTAGAATGACAGGGACATGGACCAAAAAGTGTGTTGTTAGAGGAGTCCCATCTTCATGTGGACACCATAGGATTCACTTCCATAGATCTGGGGGTCAGAGTCAGGTGCTTGATGTTCTGTTCATGTGGCTCAGACAGCAGAACTGTGATAGCCAAATAGCTTTTGTTTGTTTTGGGACAGAGACTCACTATGTAGTTCAGGCTGGTCTTAAACTCACTGTGTAGCCCAGGCTGGTCTGAAACTCCTGGCAATCTACCTGCCTCAGCTTCCCAAGTTCTGGGATTACAGGTGTGCACTACCAGCCTTGGCTAAGCCAATTCTCATTATTATTATTATTATTATTATTATTATTATTATTATTATTTTTTGGTCTTTTTGAGACAGGGTCTCGCTATGCAGTTGAGGCTGGTCCTGCGCTCACTTTTGTAGCCCAGGCTGGTCTCGAACTTGCACCAATCCTCCTGCCTCAGCCTCCCAAGTGCTGGGATTACAGGCGTGAGCCACCACGCCCGGCTATTATTATTATTTTTTTAATAAATAGGAAAACTAGCTGGGCGTGGTGGCTCACGCCTATAATCCCAGCAGTTGGGAGGCTGAGGCAGGAGGATCGGTGTGAGTTTGAGACCAGCCTGGGCTACAAAAGCCAGCTCAAGGCCAGCCTCAACTGCATAGTGAGGCCCTGCCTCAAAAAGACAAAAAAAAAAAAAAAAAAA
>PVJA010043789.1:0-16563 GCA_004027025.1 Myocastor coypus | reverse complement strand
TTTTTTTTTTTTTTTTTTTTGTCTTTTTTGAGACAGGGTCTCGCTATGCAGTTGAGGCTGGCCTTGAGCTCACTTTTGTAGCCCAGGCTGGTCTCGAACTCACACCAATCCTCCTGCCTCAGCCTCCCGAATGCTGGGATTACAGGCGTGAGCCACCACGCCCGGCCAAAATTCTTTTTTTTGGGGGGGACCGGGGTTTGAACTCACGACCTTGCACTTGCCCAGCAGGCACTTGTGCCTCGGAGCTATCTCCCCAGCCCCTAAAATTCTTTAAAAAAAGAAAAAAAAAAATCCTCCCTACAGAATGTGGGGTTCGGTGCTTTGTGTCCCATTTGCTAGGGGAGAAAAGCTGAGGTAGAGAGCAGCTGAGCCACATGCCTGGAGTCACTTAGTGGAGTGGATCACTGCAAGTGCAGTAGCTATTGGTGTCTTAACCATCCTGTCAAAATCACCACACGCTGTGAGGAGGTCCCCCCAGGCAGAGCGACAGAATGTGCCAAGTGAGTGTCCCAGCTTCCCTGTCACACACAGCCACACTGAGGCATGGGCAGCTCTGCTTGGCAGCCTTCCGCTGGTCTTGTTAATGCTTCTGGCCATGCCACAGAAGAGACTTGTCCTTCCCCCAACTTCCAGATGAGGAAATCGAGGCATAGTTAGAAGTACCTCACCCAGGGTCTCTCAACTAGAAGCAGTGGGGCCAGGATCCAACCCTAGTGTGACAGAACATCTGGTCGTTCCGGAGAAGAACTCTTGTTCAAGGCATGAGGAGGAAATTCCTGGAGGAAACTGTCCACCCTCCATTCGGTGCACACTTACTTCTTCAAAGTGAGTGAGCAAGTGAAGGCAGAGACTGTAGGCTGTGGACCCCGAGAGTTTCTGCCACAGAGTCCCTGCACAGGCCTTTTGCTCCAAAATTTCAACAGATCTGCCACAGGGACACCAGGCAGTGTCCTCTGGCCCACTTTGTCCCAGGGCTTTGAGACCCTCCTCCCACCAGGAGAGGATGGGGACCTCATCAACTGTTTGCTTCCCCCTAGGCCCTCTGAGTGTAGCATTTTTAAGCTGAAATAACCACAGTCCCTGCCTACAGGGATAACCAGAACTCCCTCAGTTAGTCGGAGTTAACATTGTTCAGGGTTCTCTGGGTGCGGGGGCCAGGCTGGTACCCAGAGGAACAGGGGTAGTCTTGGGGGCCTCTGCCCCAGAAGGTGGATCTGACTAAAGGCCCAGCACTGCCAATGGGCCTCTGTTCTCCAGAGAGTGGCCTTACTGTCACCTCTTATGCAGTGCCGAGTGGATGAGATCCATCACCTAATGAAGTCAGGGAGTTGGTATGTCTTTTTTTTGTTTTGTTTTAATTATGGCCGGCTCAACCTGCCCTGGGGGTGGGGCTGGCACAGCATGTGGTGCCCAGGATTGAACCGCAGTCCTGCAGTTGCCTAAGCTTGCCTAAACAAGCTCTTTAGACCACTGAGCCATCTCACCAGCCCAGGGTTGGTGTGTCTTAACGCTTACCCTTGTCCCTGAGAACCAAAGTCCAAAGAGGGGACTTGGGCCATCAGAAAAGCTTCTGCCATGTAGTGGGGTGGCAGGCACAGCTGATGACTGGGCCCCAGATAGCCTTAGTCATAAAGAGGGATGACCTTGCTCATGTAGGGCCATTAAGGGGATGCGATGAAGTGGTGGGGACACCCAGGATCTGGGAGAGAACTTGTCACTGCTGCCATTATTATGGCACTAGCACTTAGCAGAGCTCAGGGGTCAGGTGGCCTGAGTCCTTAGCCCAGGTCCTCCCACCCCAAGCCTGTGTTGGGACCCCCTAGCACATGCCTCTCACAGCTGGTGTGAGTCCCATGTGAGCCCATGTCCCCAGGAAATGCACCTCAAAGGCTGCTTTCATCATGAGTGAATTATGGGGTGGCTCAGAATGTTGGGCAGGCTTATTCCTGAGTGTCCTCAACTCACTGTGCCTCAGTTTCCCCGGCCACAAAGGAAGGTGGGCACATCACCCCCTCCTTCCAGCCCCCCTCCCCCTGATGTTAGGATTCAGCGGAGTAGTGGGCACTGGCATCAGACTTCCTCAGGGGTAGGGGCCTCTGGATCCCTCAGCGCAGCTCATGAAGGAACCCAGGAAGGCCTGTCCCTGAGCCCCACCAGTGTCCCTCACTTCAGCACACTGGTCTCTCCCAGACATCATCCTTCCAGGAGAAGCTGCCTGCTGCCTGGGGTGTGGCCCTGGCAAGTGTCCTTGCCAGCCGCATTGGCAGAACCCCCAGCTCAGCCAGGCTGACAGCAGTGCTAATTAGCTTAATTAACCCAGGCCCCAGGGAGCTGCCCCAGTTGGAGGGCAGGGCTCGGAGTCAGCTGGGATGGAGCCCAGCCCCATCTTACCCACTGGTTGCCTTCTGCTTCTGACCCGTTTGTCTCAAGAAAAAGATGTTGCCACTGTCTAATCTTGATTCATAGTCTTTGTAATTTCTGTGTCTTTCCTTTTCTCATGGAAGCAACTTAATGCCACAACATGGCAAAATCCAAGTTTAGACACTATGGGGCAAGTCAGAGGCTATGTCCAATGCTATTGGACAAAAGCTTGAGGTATGTTTAGGAAGATGAAATGCACATTATCTAAAAAGTAATGTAGTCTGGAAGGGTCTACAGTGGAATCTCAGCCTCTCCCCTGCCAGCATGTGCCCTGGCGGCTCCCTTCCCCAGAAGCAGCTGTCATCTTATCTCTTGCAGCTGCAGCAGAACATGACAAGTGAGACCACTCACATGTGCCCTTGTGTCCCTCTTGTACATCGGCTCCATCGCCAGGGTGCACACTGCAGCCTTCCTCTCTTGCTGCTTCCCATTACCTCTCATGGCATTGCTCCTGCATCAGTGTGTAGAGAGAGGCCTCATTCTTGGGGTAGCCCTTCTTACCCCAGAGTGCATTAGATTGTGACAGTTGTAGAGATCTGGAGAAAACAAAGAACAGACTAGCTATATTTAGGTCTAGTTCTTTGCAGTGCCAGGAGTCAAACTCAGAGCCTTGAGTATACTAGGTAGTTACTCTACCGCTGAGCCACCCTTCAGCCTTACTGCATGGAATTTGCAAGTTAGAAAATCAGGGCATAGCCGGGCGTAGTGGCTCACGCCTGTAATCCCAGCACTCGGGAGGCTGAGGCAGGAGGATTGGTGCGAGTTCGAGACCAGCCTGGGCTACAAAAGTGAGCTCAGGACCAGCCTCAACTGCATAGCAAGACCCTGTCTCAAAAAGACAAAAAAAAAAAAAAAGAAAATCAGGGCAGAGCTGGGCAAGGCAGCACACACCTGTAATCCCAGCACTAGGAGGATCTTTTCAAGTTCGAGGCCAGCCTGGACTACAAGTGAGTGAAAGGCCAGCCTAGTGTGTAGTGAGATCTTGTCTCAAAAAGACAAAGAGAGGGGCCCAGAGGGATGGCTGAGTGGTCTAAAGCACCTGCTTGGGAAAGCTTGGGCGGCTTCAGGGACTGCGGTTCGATCCCTGGCACCGCATGCTGCGCCAGCCCTGCCGTCAGGGCAGGCTGAGCCAGCCATAAAAATGAGTGAATAAACAAAGGTTCTGAAACGAGAAAAAAATAAATAAAAAGTTCTTTAAAAAAGAGAGAGAGAGAGAGAGAGATAATCAGGGCAGCCAGGCATGATGGCACACACTTGTGATCCCAGCACTCTGAGAGGCTGAGGCAAGAGGGTCACAAGTTGAAGTCAGCCTGGGTGCCTTAACAATTTAACAAGAGCCTGATTCAATATGAAAAAAACTAAAAGAGCTAGGAGTTAGTGTGAAAGCCTGAGTTCAAGACCCAGGAACATCCCCAGTTGTTTGTTTGTTTGTTTGTTTGTTTGTTTGTTTGTTTGTTGTCTTTTTGAGACAGGGTCTCGTTATGCAGTTCAGGCTGATCTTGAGCTCACTTTTGTAGCCCAGGTTGGTCTCGAACTTGCAACGATCTGCCTGTCTCAGCCTCCCGAGTGCTGGGATTACAGGCATGCGCCACCACTCCCGGCTTCCTCAGTTCTGAAAGAAAAAAAAAAAAAAAAAGACCAAGGAACACACAGAAGGAGAGGCAAGAAGCCATCAGGGAGGACTGGGGCTGGGGCTCAATGGTAGAGCACGTGGTTAGCATACAGGAAGCCCTGGGTTCCATCCCCAGAACCAAAAGAAAGAAAATACACTGAAAGATTTTTCCAGAATAAGGACTTTAAAAAAAAAAAGATCAGGTCCGGCAGGATGGCTCAGTGGTCTAAAGCGCCTGCAGGTGGCTGCAGGGACCGCGATTCAATCCCCGGCACCACATGCTGCACCAGCCCTGCCCTCAGGGCAGGCTGAGCTGGCCATAAAAATAAATAAATAAACAAACAAAAGTTCTGAAGCAAGAAAATAAAATAAAAATAAAAATAATAAATTCTTTTAAAAAAATGATCAACTTGACTCTAGAGTGATAGTGCAGTGTTTTTCCTTTAAACATGTTCTCTGCAGCCCACTCACAGAATCAGGCCACAGAAGCTTCCATGAGCCAGCTTTCCACGAAAGAATTAGGAAGGCCTTGTTAGGCTACTAGAGGTCTGGGAGCTGGGAAGGTGATTTTTAGGAACTGAACACAAATAAAACAGCAGGGAGGGGCTGGGGAGATAGCTCTGAGGCACAAGTGCCTGCCTGTCATGAGTTTGAACCCTGGTCCCGCAAAAAAAAAAAAAAAAAAAAAAAAAAAAAAAAAAAAAAACAGCAGGGAAGGAAGAAGAGGATTTTTTTTTTTTTTTTTCTTCTTCTTCTTTTGGTGCTGAGGATTGGAGCCAGATCCTCCTGTGTGCTAATGACTTGTTCTGCCTCTGAGCAGAGCCCTGCTCCCTCCCCAGCCCTCCTCCCTCACCTTGACTGTGCTGGATGACATGCCCTTCACAGAGGATTGTGGGAAATGCCAAAATCAAAGGTAGAAGGAAAAGAGGCTCCTTCCAGCTTCCTGGGGGAACAGTGCCTCTTTGAGGATTGCCCTACTCTGTCTATTTCTCTCCTCTGAATCTAAACCTTTTCATTTTCCCAGAGAATGCACTCCTCTCACATGAACACAGGCAACACTGCCTGATCCTGGAGCTCTTGTTTGGGATGGAATATGACCTGACAAGGAAGACCTGGCCACCCTCCCTTCTACTCTTTGTTAAAATCCCAAAGCTGGCATCTGAGAATGAGAAAGGAAATGCAGGCTTCAGAACTCTGGGAGCCTAAGACATCTTATTTATTCTCTAGGCTCAAAGATTTTCTTTCTTGAGTCATATTAGGCTAGGTGTCAGCCTTTTTTAAACTCCTTATTGTTGTTGTCTTAGCAGACAATTACAGTAAATTCATGATTCGGTTTATCAGATTAAAAACAGTCCCATTTCTTCACTTCCTAAAACAGTTTCTTCCTAAATTTTTTTTTTTTTTTTTTTTTTGAGACATGATCTCGCTATGCAGTTCAGGCTGGCCTTGAGCTCACTTTGGTAGCCCAGGCTGGTCTCGAACTCGCACCAATCCTCCTGCCTCAGCCTCCCGAGTGCTGGGATTACAGGCGTGCGCCACCACGCCCGGCTTTCTTCCTAAAATTTTTTTCTTCATTCAGAAATATGTATTAGGGCTAGACAAATAGCTCAGTGGATTAAAGGGTCTGTAAGCAGGCACAGAAGCCAGGTTTTCTATCCCCAGGACGGCTATGCTAGCCTTGCCCCCAGGGTGTATGCGCTGAGACTGGCAATTGAGACTGGGCATGGGGATGTGCACCTGTAATCCCAGCTCTTGGGAGGCTGTAAACAGGTGGATCACTATGAGTCTGATCTAGCAGTGAGACCCTGAATACCCTATAGACCCTTCCCTAAAATTAAAAAAAAAATATATATATATATATGTTTTGAGCTAACTGTGTTGATACACAACTGAAACCGAATGATCAAGGCCAGCCTAAGCAACTTAGTGATTTAATGAGACCCTGTCTCAAATTGTAAAAGGACGGTGGGCAGGAGATGTAGATCAGCGTGCAGGCTCTGGTTCGATCCCCAGTTCCACATGTTGGGCTTGCCAGGGGGTTGTAGGCAGAAAACAAGCCCTAGTGTGGGTGGGAGGAAATGAGGAGGAAACGCCTGCAGTTTTGCAAGTGAGATCATGAAATGTGATCATGTCCCATCACCATCCTTAGTTTTTTATCCCATCTAAAAAAAAAAAAAAAAAAAAAAAAAAAACATGGCAGCCAAGCTCAGCAGTGGTGTCTTCAGCTCTGTGGCCTTCACTAAGTCTTGACTTCTCCACTCCCAAGCTGTGTGACGTGGGAGGATGACTTAGCCCCTCTGCCTGCCTTATCCATGACCAAGTCATGCTTGGCGCACCAGCTGTGGCGAGGATTGTGACGAGGATTGGAGGACCCCATATGAGGAGAGGTGGGCTTCGCTGTATGAGTAGCCAGAGGCCAAGACAGACAACAAGAGCTGCCTGAGGAATTGTGGAAAGGGCCATGTGCTGCCCAGTGGCTTTGGAGCAGGGCTGGGCTTGGGCACTGTGGCCTCTGTCTGTGTGCCTAACTGTACCATCTGTAAAATGGGACTAATAATAGTAAAGTGGCTTCCTATGTATTTTGTTGTTGTTGTTGCTGTTGTTGTTGTGGGTTTTTTGGGGGGAGCAAGTAGTCTGTTACATCTTGGTATGGGGAATAAAACTCAGGACCTGATGCTTGCCAGGCAGGTGCTATGCCACTGAGCTATACACATGATTTTTTGTTGTTCTGATTGATTGATTGATTGATCAGTTGGTTGGTTGGTTGGTTGATTTTTTGAGATAGGCTCTTGCTATATAGTTCAAACTGGCTTTGTACTCACTATGTAGCCCAGGCTGTCCTCCAACATGAGGCAGTCCTCCCACCCCAGCCTCTCCAGTTCTGGGACTGCAAGTGTGTACCACCAAACCTGGCTTTGCTGTGTGGTTTTTTGTTGTTGTTGTTGTTGTTGTTTTTGTTTTGTTTTTTATGGCTGGCTCAGCCTGCCCTGGGGGTGGGGCTGACATGGCATGTGATGTCGGGGATCAAACTGCGGTCCCTGCGGTTGCTTGAGCTTGTCTAAGCAGGCGCTTTAAACCACTGAGCCATCCCACCAGCCCTGCTGTGGTTTTAACAAGTGCCATACACAGCCCTTATGCAAAACAGTGCCTGATGAGGACGCTCTCTTGTCAGCTGTCATCTCTCTCCTGGGAGGTGGCAATACCTCAAGTCATGCTCCTGGTGTTCACAGAGGGAGAACCAGAGCCCAAAGGTGGGGCTTGGCCGCAGGTATGATGAGGCAAGGCAAGTCGGCCTGGCCTGGAGAGAGCCCAGGACCATGGGAAGAGCTGAGCGTGCCAGGGGAGAGGGGTCATCGGGCCCGGGTTGAGATTGCATGGTCCTGTCCGGTGCATCTGCAGTTTCATGTGCCAGCAGATCCTACACAGTACTGTGAGGTAGGTAAGAAGACCAGGGAGATGGCAGGACACACTGGGAGCAAACAGCCAGGCTGCAGTCCCTTCTAAGGGAAGTGGCCCTGCGGCTTCAGATCCCTGAGCATCCCTGGGCAGTGTGTTCCATCACTGAGAATGCCAAAGAAAGGGTGGTGATCAGAGTCACCTGGCTCCCAAGCTGTCTTCTGCAACAGGAGGCCCAGCAGTGATGGTGGGAGGTCCTCCCTGGCACCTGGTGTTATATGGATACTGGCCCTGTGTGTTGGGTCAGGAGACGGAGGCTAGCGCTCCCCTGGCTGGTCCCAGATCACCCGGGCTAGAAGCCATGGAGGCCACAAAGGGAATAAATAGTTCTTGCGCCTCCACTCCTCACCCTCCAGCTCACCAAGCCCAGCCCCCTGGGCCTCAGTACTGGCTGTTTCCTCCTCCCAGACTGCACTTTCTCTACCTGTTCCTTCTTCTCTCGTGCCCTGTTTCTCCTCACTCTGCAAATGTCACCCCTCAAAAAAGTCCTCCCCAGGCCCCATTCCTTTCCCCAGCTTAATTTTAAAAAAAAACCCTCTAGCCAGGTGCAATGGTACACACCTGTACTTGGGCACTCTGGAAGATTCAGGCCAACCCAGGCAGCTTAGCTACTTAACTTAGTAAGGCCCTGTCTCATTTTTTTTTTTTTTTTTTCTTGCTACGTGGTCCAGATTGGCTTTGAATTTACTATGGTGTAGCCCAAGCTGGCCCTGTACTCAAAGTGATCCTTCTGCCTCAACCTCCCAAGTGGGGAACTACAGGAGTACACCACCACACTTGGCTTCAGTCTCAAAATTTTAAAAGGGGTTGAGGATGTAGCTCATTGAAGAAACCCTGGGTTTAATGTCCAGTGCCGCCACCGCCACCACCACCAGAAAAACAAGGTTCTGGCCACTTTGTTGCTTCCCACACGGGATCCCTCCATTGGTTTGATCTGCATTGGTTCCCCTGCTCCATATGGACCTCAGAGTCACTGTCAACCCCAAACACCCAAACAGGTTGGGCCAGAATAGATTCTCAGGGAGTCTCTGTGAGAGTGAATGGGCAGAGCAGAGCGAACTGCTCTTCTGTCACACCATGGTTGGGTGAGGCAAGGGAGACACCGTCCTTGCCAGAAGCAGCCAGCAACTGAAATCCAGACAGCTTTGAGAAGTACGTAACCCCCCAAGCGCCCCTCTGACCTGATCTTCTTATTCCAGGCAAGTGGATGCCAGCACGAAAAATGTCTTTGGGCAGCCACGGTTGAGGGCATCCCTGCGTGACCTGCGCTCCCCACGGAAGAACTACAAGTCCACTATTGAGGACGACCTGAAGAAACTCATCATCATGGACAACCTGGGGCCAGAGCAAGAGAAGGACACAGGGGTACGCAGCAGGCAGCCCAGCAGCTGTGGGCAGGGCGGGGTGGGGCAGAGGGTGGCGCTCTTCATGGTCACCCTGGCCTCCTGCGTGCTCACAGCCTTTGGCGCCTGCTGGCCCAGTTGGGGTATGTTAGTGAGGGTGCTCTAGGAGCCAGGGACAGGATTGGAGCCTGGTGGGTTGGTGTTTTCCTGCCATCCCACTGCTCCAGGGTAATACCCCAATGTTGGTAAGAAAAAGAGGGACAGGGCCAGCCCATGCAAACACAGGAAGCTCTGGGTTACACATCATTCTCTTGGAGTCCAAGGCAGAAATAGCCCTCCTCTGCCCAAAGTAAGGGGCTAGGCATATGGCAGGGCTCCTTAGGACTCCAGGGCTCTTATCTCCAGGGACTGGGCAAGGCCACAGCACCAGTGCCTCGGTGCCTCTGCTGCCCTTGCCTCCCTTCACCCTTGTTCCTGCTTGCCCAGTTAGCCAGGCAGGTGCTCTCTATGGGACCAAGATGGCCCATCTCCCCAGTTTATGTCCTCAGCAGCCCAGGAACCAGAGGAAGGGAACATTTGGTATCAGCGGTGCCCTCAAGTCCCAGCCTGGCTCTCTGCTTCCAGTGTGGCCTGTATTACGTTCCCTAAGCAGCCAGGCCTCAATCTGCATCCCCACCACCACCACCACCACCACTGCCAGAGCGGCAGCTGGTGGGAGGGGAGCCCCAGGGAAACTGATGCTTTGCTCAAAAGGGCCAGAAAGGGAGAGAGCTTGCCCCAGAGGAATTCTCCAAAGACCAGTACCAGCATGTCACCCCTGTCTTGGTAACAGTCTCCCCAGAAGAGCCTGCAGCGGACGCTGTCAGACGAGAGCCTGTGCAGCGGGCGCCGAGAACCAAGCTTTGCCAACCCTGCCAGCCTGGAGCCAGGGCTGCCCAGTGACGTGCTCTTCACCAGCACCTGCACCTTCCCCTCCAGCACACTGCCCGCCAGACGCCAGCACCAGCACCCCCTCCCGCCTGGCAGTGGTGGTGGCAGCAGCAGCCCTAGCACCATCCCTGCCCCTGGCAATGGCTTCCCGGAGAAGAAATGTGAGCCTGGGACTCCAGGGCAGAGAAATGGGGGGCACCTGTGTTGAGGTCAGTGGGGAGGGCAGTGGGGTGCACATAGGTTCCATGGTATCACTCGGGCTCCAAGGGTTTGCTGGCCAAGCATCAGAAGTTCCCTGGGTGTCACTTGCTCCCCAGCTCCTGCACCCAGCCTCCTGCTCTACCCAAGCAGTCTGCTCCATAGATACTTACCGACTCAGATTGCCACACTGAGAAGAACTATAGGTGTGTGGAGCAAATGTTTGTTAGCATCCCTATGACAGGGCACTGGGTCCACTCTGATCCCCACCTGTATGACAAAGGCCCTAAAACTAAAAGTGGTGAATGCCTCAGGCTGGAGGCTGCTTGGCTGCCCGCCAGGCAATGGGGCGCAAGGCTTCCTTGCAGGTGCTGCCTGACCTCTGGGCGGCACTGGACAGTGTACAGTGGCAGCTGCCCATCTTTCTACAACCGGCCCTATCATGAGCTCCCAAGGATCCTGGCACAGGATGTGCCCACCCCTCACCCCCACCCAATCATCTGGAGGCTGAGGGCTCAGCCTCTTTCCACCCTCATTCATTCCTGTGCTCAGCCAATGTTGAACCACATACCCAGGAGCCAGGGGCCAGGCTTGCATCCCAGGGCCTTATGTGGAACTGCTCTGTGCCTCAATTTCTTTGGCAGCACAGAGTAGTACCAGGGGAGAAAACTGTGGAGTCTGTGCTAAGCATAGCTTCTCAGGCCTCCACTTCCCTTCTCCCACACTGGGATTGGGAGGACACCTGCTTTAGCCAGCTGTACCCCATGCACACCCAGCAGTGTCCGGCATGGAGGAGGTGCGCAGGGGACACAAGCCGGCCTCCCCCACTGCCAGGCTCCTGACTTCTGTGTGCCTTGCTGTCCAGCATCCCTCCCTTGGTCCCTTGGGGCTTTGAAGAGTCAGTGGCGTGGTCTAGAGCCTCAGCCTGGCACCTGTGGCTCAACAGCCACATCTGTGCCCGCACCACCCAGACAGCCCAACTTTCCCTCCATGTCCCAGCCCCTCCCACTGCTCCTCCTGGGTCTCAGATTCTCCTCACAGCACCTCTAGGAAAGAACTACTCTTACCCCTGCCTGCCTCCCCTACCTTGGAGCCCACACGTGCAGCTGTGCCCAGGCCCAGCACCTCTGTGGGATCCTGGGCCCTTCTCTGTCTCACATTTTCATCCACTCTTCAAACACCACTGGCTCAAAGATTGAGCATCTCAAGCTGGGTTTGGTGGCACATGCCTGTTGTCCCCGCAGTCAGGAGACTGAAGCAGGAGGGTGGCCATGAGTTGGAGGCCAGCCTGAGCTACAAAGTGAAACCAAGGCCAGCCTGAAGTGCATAGTGAGGCCCTGTCTCAAAAGGACACACACACACAAAGATCCAAAAGCTACCCACTTGTGCCCCCTTCCGCCCGCTCTGTCCCACCTACTGCATCCCTCTGGAGCTCCTCAGGAGCCTCCTCGCTGTCTCCTTGCACAACACAGATACACAGCCAGTGGGAGCCTCGGCTGGTTCTGAGGCAGAACGTTACAGTGGCCCCTTCACACTTAGGGGTAAAGAACAAAGGCCACAGCTGGGGAAGAAGGGCAAAATGTCTAATTCCAGCACTATGGGAAGCTGAGGCAGAAGGATCCCAAGTTTAAGCCCAGCCTAAGCAACTTAGCTACTTACCAAGACCCTGTCTCAAGATAAATGAAAAAAAAGCTAGAGATTTAGCTCAATGGGAAGGCCCTGGGCTGCACCCCAACACTACAAAAGGAAGAAAGGGAAGTCCTCATTGCAGCCTGCAACACCCCACAAGGTCTAGTCCTGTCCCCTCTCTGATGTCACCTTCCTCTACCACCCTCTCCTGGCTCACCCTGTCCCAGCCCCACAGCCTCCACAGTGTTCCGCACACTCACAGGCACGCACTGATGTGGCACTTTGCACTGGCAGCTGCACCTGCCCAGTGTCCCCCCAGTGTCCCCTGGCTCCCCTGCTCAGAGCAGTGCTCAGGTCAGTCATCCTGAGAGCCCCTGCAGCACCCTGTGGAAAGGCACCCCACGGGCCATGCTCAGTGCTTCCTGTCTGCACCCCACGCAGCCACCATCTCAGCCTCGGAGCTCTCACTGGCTGATGGACGGGACCGGCCCCTGAGGCGCCTCGACCCCGGGATGATGCCATTGCCTGACACAGCCTCCGGACTCGAGTGGTCCAGCCTGGTAAATGCAGCCAAGGCCTACGAAGGTAGGAGCTCCCACCCAACCCCGCAGATCCTCACTCACCCTCTGTTCTAGAAACATCAGTGGAGGGCCTGTGATTCTGCAAGGGGAAGCATCTGCCCACTGTGCAGACATAGGCACAGGTCTGTCTGTGACCACCAGCTACTGAACGGGCACAGTGACTGGTCCAGGTGCCTGCGCTTGTTGAGGATCTCATGGAATACCATGTCTGGAGTGCAGCAGGCACAGAGCAGGCCATTGGCAGCTGCATCTTCTGTTCTTTATTTATTTAGTCAGTCTTTTTGAGACAGGGTCTCGCTATGCAGTTAAGGCTGGCCTTGAGCTCACTTTTGTAGCCCAGGCTGGTCTCAAACTCGCACCGATCCCCCTGCCTCAGCCTCCCGAGTGCTGGGATTACAGGCATGAGCCACCGCGCCTGGCTATCTTCTGTTCTTGTTACAGCACGAATGCAGTAATCTAAGTTGCACTATTTTGACCACCTGTGACAGCAAACCCAAATGAATGACTCACACACAGAGTTTTTATGCAGGGCAAGATTCGTAAGTGGGCAGCTGAGAGCCGATGGGCACTTCCACAAGTGCCAGCAGGCCCAGGCTCCAGCTCTCTGTCCTGCCACTTGCTACCACTTGCAGGGAGTCAGCATGGCTGCTGGAGCCATTGTGTCTCACTTCAGCCAGGGAGAGAAAGGGAGACACCCTGGGAAAGGAGAGGGAATAAGGAAGGCAGGAGAAGAACTCTCCCAGCAGGCCTGCAGGCTCTCTGTCCTTGGGTTGCTCAGAGCAGTGGGCAGCTTTGCTGTACAGCCCAGGGCTCCTTATGCTATGGAAGCGCAAGCAAGAGATGCATCCTGTGAAGAATGGAGGGCGGGGCACTGGGCAGCAAGCAGGGCTATCCCTGTTTCCTCTGGGTCTCCTGCCATCCTGAGTAGCCTAGCATCCTGGACTGGAATAGGTGCTTCTAACCCAGTAAGAGGCAGAGAAGAGGGCTCAGTGGCACGGCACCTGCCTAGCATGTAGCATGCCCTGGGTTCTGTCCCTAGCACTGAAGGGGGAGGGGGTGCATGGGCAACTCCAGGCCTCTCTCTTGAGACCAAGGTGGCATCAAAGGCCACAGTATTGTCTGAAAGGCAAGGGTCACCCAGGCCCCACCTTCACAGCTTGAGCTAGAGCCCCTGCTCCTGTAAGCCTAGCCCTTTGCCCCAGGGCATCCTGGGAAGCAGCAGCCATGGTGAGGGTTAGGGAGCCTGGTTGGTGACACTGATCCTCACCCAGGCTTCACCAAGGGAACTTTTTCCTTCTTCGAAAAATTAAGAGCTGAATCATAAAAGGCTGAAGGGATGGTGGCAGTGTGGCAGAGAGGCCTAGAAGGAAGCACATGCTGTGTTGGCAGCTGCCTCCCGGGAGCAGGACAGGGGCCTGCAGAGGAGTGGAAGGCAGGTGGCTTCCACTCGGCACACACAGGGTTTGCCTTTATAACGAAGATACATGGGCGATTCCTATGTGGTCCCCAAAAATGGAAAGCTGAAGGAATTGTTTAGTTGTAGTTGATCTGTTTAGTTTTGTTAACTTGTAAGATTTGTTGATTTGTTTAGTTTTTGTTTTTTCTTTGATTTTGAGGGGATTTTTCTCCCCAGGTCTAGGGATGGAACCTCGGGTGGGTATCATGCTATGCACTGAGCTACAATCCTAGCACTAGGTTTTGTGGTGTTGTTATTTTGTTTGGTTGTTGTTACTGTTTTAATTTTGTGCAGGGTCTCACTACAGAGCTCAGACTCAGTGATCCTCCTGTTTTCAGCCTCCCAAGCTGAAAGTGGTACCAGGGAATAAACCCCAGCCCCTACACTTGCCTAAGCAGGCACTTAGTCCACTGATCTATATCACCAGCCCTATGTTGTATTTTGTTTTGTTGTGTTCTTGTCTTTTTGAGACAGTCTTGCTATGCAATTCAGGCTGTCCTTGAGCTCCCTTTGTAGCCCAGGTTGCTCTCCAACTTGCACATCCTCCTGCCTGAGCCTCCTGAGTGTTACGATTACAGGCTTGAGTCACCATACCCAGCTTTAATTCTTTTAAATAACCAAATAAGAGGGCGTGGCTGTGTAGCTGGGCGTGGCTATGGGTGCCTGTAGTGCCAGCTGTCCAACAGCCTGAGACACGAGGATCACAAGTTCAAACCCAGCCCCAAAACAATAGCACTTTAATGAGACCCAATCTCTAAATAAACAAAGGCCTGAGAATGTAGTCTGAGACTGTACTGGGTTGTCCTCAGTGCCACCAAAAATAAGTCACATGAGAGGGAGCTGGCAAAGGGCGGTGATTCTCTGTACTCTTTTCTACCCTCTGTAGGTCTAAAAATATTGCATTCCAAGAGTAATCCTGAGAGGATTTGACTGACCTTGTCAGATAGCAAAAGTTACATTTTTAGTTATATAGGTCATACTTTAACTTGGTCTTAACTATCCAGCAGAAAAGTGTAACCACGAGGTTTAAAAAAAAAAAGCTATATTAACATGCTGAGCTGTATAAGGGCGAGCTATAAGAGGTTCAAGTGAAAACTTCTGACAATTGCCAGTTGTGCTGATAACTCACTACTGTTATGGACTATTGGACTATATTGGGTGAGTTTGCTGAATTCAGGTACCTACAGTCTTTGGACTGAAAAGGTCCTTTAAAGACTTCTCCAGATACAACTTCTTTTTTTTTTTGTCTTTTTGAGACAGGGTCTCACTATGCAGTTGAGGCTGGCCTTGAGCTCACTTTTGTAGCCCAGGCTGGTCTTGAACTTGCACTGATCCTCCTGCCTCAGCCTCCCCAGTGCTGGGATTACAGGCGTGAGCCACCACGCCCGGCTTTAGATACAACTTCTCTAACTGCAATGGAACACCCATCTCTGATAAAACAAAACAAAAACGAGGGATATAAATAAAGGACCTGAGGGAGGCGTGGTGGTACACGCCTGTAATCCCAGCACTTGGGAGGCTGAGACGGGAGGATTGATATGAGTTCGAGACCAGCCTGGGCTACAAAAGTGAGCTCAAGGCCAGCCTGAACTGCATAACAAGACCCTGTCTCAAAAAGACAAGAAAGAAAGAAAGAAAGAAAGAAAGAAAGAAAGGAAGGAAGGAAGAAAGAAAGAAAGAAAGAAAGAAAGAAAGAAAGAAAGAAAGAGGGAGGGAGGGAGGGAAGGAAGGAAGGAAAGAAGGAAGGACGGACAGACCTGGGGCCAGGGAGATAGCTCTGTAGCACAAGTGCCTGCCTGGTAAATGCAAGGTCCTGAGTTACCCTGGTCCCGCCAAAATAAATAAATAGATAGATAAGTAGGTAGATAGGTAAGTAGGTAGGTAGGTAGACAGACAGACAGACAGATAGACAGATAGATAAATGACAGTTTTGTTCTTTAAAAAAAATACAGGGGCCAGTGAGATAGCTCAGTGGTCTAAAGCACCTGCTTAGGCAGCTGCAAGGACTGTGGTTCAATCCCCAGCACCATATGCTGCACCAGCCCCACCCCCAGGGCAGGCTGAGCTGGCCATAACATAAATAAATAAAGTTTTTAAAAAATAATAAAAAATTTTTAAAAATACACACACACATGATAGTTAAGATAGACATACAGCTACTGTCTCTTAGTTCGATGAGAAGAAAGGTTTGTACTAATACTGTTTATTTTATTTTATTTTTTAATTTTTTTTTTTTTTTTTTTTTTTTTTTTTTTTTTTTTTTTTTTTTTTCTTGTTTCAGAACCTTTGTTTATTCACTCATTTTTATGACCGGCTCAGCCCGCCTGGAGGGCAGGGCTGGCACAGCATGTGGTGCCGAGGATCGAACCGCGGTCCCTGAAGCCACCTAAGCTTTCCCAAGCAGGCGCTTTAGACCACTGAGCCATCCCAACGGGCCCCATGTACTAATACTGTTTAGACAAGATATGTCTCCCTCTTGTTCTCTGAATAACTACTGCAAAAATAACAATATGCAATGTATTAATTATTGTAACTGCCCTACTGACCTGTTTTGAAACTGTTTCATTTCTATTTTTTCTCATTAAAAAGATAAAATAAAAGCATTGCAAGGTAAGTTTTCAAAGTGAGGAGAGGTACCAGGAGTGATGATTGCCCTGGGACCCACCGAGCCCATTTGTGGCTGCTAGGTCTGGTACGGCAGCTGCCGCAACAGTGGCACGTGTGCCATGCCTGCCAGAGAGCAACGGCGCACTGTAAATGTGAAGCTTAGTGCCTGCCTGTGAGGTCTCAGGGTAGTGTGTGCATCCACGCCTGGTGGCCCGTGCCTGTCATCCCAGCACCAGGAGGCTGAGGCAGGAGCCTCACCTCCAATTTGAGGCCAACCTAGAATAGAGACTGTCTCAAAAACAGAAAAGAAAGATTATGTGTCAGAGGCTA
>PVJA010043788.1:0-16570 GCA_004027025.1 Myocastor coypus | reverse complement strand
CCCTAACCCTAACCCCTAACCCTAACCCTAACCCTAACCCTAACCCTAACCCTAACCCTAACCCTAACCTCTATTTTGATCCTATGTCTTGGCTGTTGTTCTGTGCATCCTTTTACATTTGCTTGACCTTCTTGCACTAGCCAGGTGCTCAGGCAAGCACAATCCCTGGGACTATATCCAGGTCTCCTTCATGGCCTTGATGAACAGGTGGTCAGTCAGGGAGCCCCCAGTCTCCCTTTTGCAGTGGTGGCCACTGGCTGCATTGCATCTGCACCATGGCTTCATTTCAATGATTTTTTTTTTTTATTAAGGTGGAAATAGTCTGGTGGTATAGTTCACATTTCTGCTTTTTCAAGTAGTGACACCAAATTGCAATATGGTGATACTGTCAGGCCACTGATGAGATCAACACCACAAGTCTTTTGACAAGTGCTGCTATATAATTTAAATATCTGCATCTGAACTTAGAAGGTAAACTGCTTTCTTCTGCCATTCATGTAGCTTTCACACACAGTTGTGCTGGTCAAGCCTGCATACTTTTATCATGTGTATAGAATGAGGGCATAGGTTTTTGGATGTTTCTTTCTCTATAAACACCTCCTTTGTTTACTTCTATGTTTGCTATGTGTCAGATGACTGAAATTATACGAAGACATTGGTATTTTGGCAATTGGAGTTCTCAAAATTTTGTCACCTCAAAACCACAGAATTATCTTCTTTTTTTAGAGGTATAGATTTGCTTTGTAAATTACATTTATTTTTTCATTATTCTCTTAATTTGTCAAAGGTTAACAGTTATTAATGGCAGAGTGAAATTTTAACTGGAATCCATTTGTCAATGAAAATGCGCGCCTTTGGCCCCACTCGAAAGATGACACTGAGAAAAGTGTTAGGTTGTGCCATATGAAATTGCTAGTGTTTGGTTATGTTTGACCTACCAAAATAATGGAATTTGCTTATAGGTTCACCAAAGACTATTATTGGACTGAAATAGTGCAATTTTAGACAGAAGAAAATTTTGTACATCTTGGCTAAGGCTGATTTTTATCTGGAGAAACATACGTGTACTGGATGATTCCTGTAGCAAGGACAAGCGCCACAACACTATACTCCCTCCCTACCCCCACTCTGAACCTACCTGTCTGCTCAGCTCAAACCTTATACTTCTATAGGCTCCTTGGGGTGGGGAACATTAACTAGGAAACTGTAAATTAGGGGAACAATATGAATTCTGCCTGATGTGATTTTCTTTAAAGCTTTGTAGCCATACATTATTAATATTCAGATAGAATTCTAGAATCCTTTTCAAAGAACTTCATTTAGTTCTTTATCCACAGTCATGGCAAGTAGGAAAAATTTTTAAGAAGAAAGAGTTACTATAGCATTGGGGGGGAAAAACCTCACCATTGAGGACTGTGTATACTCCGCACAAAGACTAAGATTGTTTATCACTTTTAATGAGATAAAGTCATTAATCATCCGTATTATCATAATCTTTATTATTACCATGCTCATCCTCATCAAAATAACCAACATTTATATATATGTTATATAAAGAGTTATATAAAGAACTCTTGCATGTATAACATTCTCCTAACATTCCTGGGAGATGGACATTATTAGTCTTTTAATTTTGCAGAAAAGAAAATCAAATGAAGCTCAAGTTCACATGGAAGGACTGTTGACTCTACACACTGCCCTGTCATTTCTGGGAAAAGAGATTGGAAGGCATTACATCAAACTTTGCCCCATCTCCTCCTGTGAACGCTGTTACACTGTAATGCTTTCATTTGTCTAGGATGCTCAATTATATTGTCTCAAAAAAATCCCCTAAGATGTTGCCAGTTTCTTTCTAGCCATATGGTATTATGACAAACATGACGAATTCCTTCTCTGTTTGGTCTGAATTGTGTTAATCTGCCAACTGGTTAGCACCCATTATAAAACAGCTTTTTTCAGGAGGTTCTCATTAGCATGTGAAATTAGTCCAAGCCTAAACTTCATTTTGCCAAATTGTCCCTCAGTCTGCCCTTGAGATAGAGTCCATTCACAATAGAGGTTTTGTTCCTTGACTGTCAGGCCACTTCCATAAGGTCAGATAATTAGCGCAGTTTATTATTATTATTATTATTATTATTATTATTATTATTATTATTATTATTATCTGCTACTTAGCATTATTTGCTACAGTGTTTATTTTGCTGTATATATTTAAGATATATATATGTATACTATATATATATATATATAAGTTATTTAAAAGTTTAAATGTGCATATTTAGAAGTTTCACTTTTCAATGGACAAACAAATTTTCAGATGCCCAATAAAGATATGATTTTTTACCATACCAATTTATTTCCATACTTAATGAATTAAAAATATTATTTTGGTAGATTTCACATGACTCACTGATGCATTAGCTAATTATTCCATTCTTACTAAAATCTTTCAGCATTGCCATAAAATCTTGATGTTGCTTGTCTGTACTTTTCTGCCAGTGATGGGAGGCATTGCAAAGACTTGCAAGTGGATAGAATTTTAAAAACTAAAACGATAAAATTATTGTAAGAATGAAAAGCATGTATATGTGATTGCCCTAAAATTAATAGCTTATTCCTTTCAAAATAGCTTAATATTTTTCAGAAATGTATGCTAATAAGGAAAAATTAGAAAAGAAGTAGGAAGAGCTATCCCAATGCTCTTTTGAATGAATACAATTTTAAAATGAGGTTTATGAAAAACTAAGAAAAGGATAACTCTTGGACACATAAGTATAATTTGAAGGGAGAGAAATACATGAACATTTTCTACTATAATTTTCTGAGAAGGACTAGCATCATGCTAAAAGAAAAAGCAAACAAGCTCAGAAAAAAAGAATCATTATTTATTTATATATATTTTGTACAGGGTCTCACTGCGCAGACTCACGGTGGTCCTCCTGTTTTCAGTCTCCCTAGTGCTGGGATTACAGGCATTTGTCACTATGCTCTGTCTCAGAATCACCATTTAAAATGAACAAATTAGCTTTATAGAAATCAAAATCTTTGTAATGTCCTTCTTTCTCTCATTTTCAACCTAGACCTTGGAAAATGTTATGACAGAAGGCATTTGTGGGCAATAAATATAGAGAAGAAAATGAACATCGCCCTGATTTCCACTTTTTATGGTTGTTCTATCATTTCATTACATTTTATTGAAATAGTTACAACTGTCTTGAAAGAGGAGACCTACATATTTCTTGTTGTTTCCCATTTCTCTCTGCCTTGTCTATCTCTCTTTGTAGAGCACTTGTGCAGCTTGCCCCTAATTGCAACTGAGATAGTAATATTTTTCCTTCATTCTGCTGACACTCCTTTTCAAATATTAGCTCAAGCAAAATGAGATAGGAGATAACTAAGCTATCAATCAAAGCCCATGACTTTCTCAACCCCATCCTAAGGAGTCACAAAACAGTGGGAGGCACTGTGAGATAGGAGCTCCGAGCCGCACTGTGGAACCTGCTGAGGTATCTTGGGAAGACTCTGACTGTCGATATCACCATCTGTGAGAAACAGGGATGCCTATGTTTTTCCACCTACCGCCATTCTTGGGAAGATGACCCAACAGTTGGTTAGCATGGGGTCCGAAGCATGGTAACGGAGGGCACAGTGAGCTGCAGGCATTGTCAGTCTCTGGGTTCTGGGTGGGTGGGGGGAAAGTGCCTTTGTGTTTTTAGTTTCTCATTGTTTGTGCTGCATTGTCATTGCTCACTAAGTATCAATACTAATTATCCCAGAAAGTGGGCGGATGCTCTTTGGAAAGAGAAGGAAGGGTCTGCCCAGGGCAAATGTCAGTTGCTTTGATGTGCTGCTGGTCATAGTTGGATTCTGAGAATCACTAAAGGACTGAAGTTTGCCTACTGTTGAATGTGGATATTCTCTGAGGTAAAGGACCCATTGGGGAGAAGTTGACAGAAAGCCCCATCGTGGGTGGGACTTCCTGAGAAAAGCTGCACAGGAATGCAGGGGGCCTGGGCCTCCATCCTCAATCGCCTATTGTGAAGGGGCCCAGATCAAGATGCTTTCTGGGAGTGTGGGGCTTCTAGAAAGAGATCTTATTGCCTGGGGGGGAAAGGCAAAGATGTTTTAAGTTCTCCTTTTTTGTCCTAATTTTATTTTTGTGGAAGGGCAATTGTGAAGCGGTGATGGAGTGGGTCATAGGAGGTCTGAGAAACTTCAGGGTACGAATTTGGGCTCTGGTGGCTGTCTGGTCTTGTGTTTCTAAAAGAGCATTTCTTTAATCTGAGTCTATCACAAGAGGCTCGATTTTGGCTGGAGGGATTTTGGATTATGGGGTAGCTGTCTTTGCTGCAGGTGAGGCTTTCTTGTTTCCTGGCTCTTCCATCCCTGGGAACGAGCTGCTGGCAGCCTGCAGGGCCCAGATGGCGTGATGTTTGACTCCAGAAGCATAGATTGGTTAGACTATTTGGTCCATAGCTTCAGCAAATTATTTAAGTCCCCTAAGGTTGGGTTTCCTCATTTCTACAATGGATGTTAACAATAACACCAAGCTTATGAGGTCTCTGGGAGGAACAAAGGTGACAGTGCTGGCAAAAGTGAGCACAGGGCCTGATCAGTCAGTCCTGAGTGATCATTAGTGGCTGGCAGAAGAGGACAAGAAGAGCCAGGCTTCAGGCTTCATAATTTCTGAGCTCTGGGTAGCACTAGCTTATTCATTCCTTTGGTGTCCCCATTTTCTTCCTTTACTCATGGGGCATATACCCCTCCCAGTGCCTTTCTCCCAACTCAACACATAATGGGGGAAGTGGCAAAAGGAATAGTTTCTCCCCTGAAGCATGAGCTTCAAAAAGTGAGACCTTCTCAATAAACTCTGAGGTGATATGTTGACTTGAGATATGATGAGAGATTACTGAAGCAAACCACGAGAAATATGTTGCTGGAACCCATTTGCAGTAGCTGAGGGAGTGAGTGGTATTCCCTCAGTCACCCATGTCTGGGTGCTACCTGCTGGCCACCCTTACCTCAGCTCATACTCTTTACGCAGACAATCTACTGCCTCCTGGTTCGGAGGCCATGTTGTATTTCTAGGAGTGAGTTATGCCCCATTGGGAGCTTGGGGCTGTGTAATCCCCCTCTGCCACAGTTTGAAGGAACCCAAGCTTCAATGAGGCCAACGTGCTCAAAATTAGTAATAACATTTAAGAACCCCATGCCTGTCAATAAATGGTGTGTTTTTTGAGCTTTCCGGTCATGCTGAAAGATTTTGCTGAGTTTTCCACATTATCTATCACCTTTGTTATCAGTGCTCACAGGCTGGATCCTTAGGCTCAGAGATGCTTTCTGTGGTTATGAACCAGTCTGTTTTTCTTCTGAAAGGCAAAGGCTAACTATTCTATTACAAAGACTCTATGTTTGCCTTTCAATTTGATATCTATTTTCTTTTTCATGTGCTTTCCTGATCTGGCTATGTATCAAGAAAAATTAAGGACCCTGGTTGTCAAACTGTTTGCGGCCTTGTCTCCCAGGATACTTTGGGCTGGAGCCTGCATTGCCTGTATTTATCATGTAATTCAGAAAGTTCTGATGGAATCAGGGTATGGACCTGGTTTAGGACTGGCTCAGGAATAATCACCACTTGTCCCTACACATGCATGCTCTCTCCCCCCTGTGGCAAACAATAAATCCTTCTGTGGAGCAGAGGCCCAGGGCCTCCCTTTTCTGAGGAAGGCAGCCCTTCAGAAGATTTGAATGATAAGAAGCCAAGCCCCAGTCAATTCCCTGGGATGGAATTTCACAGTGACTGATTGCTCATCATTTGCTATTTGAGTGTCATAATAAAGACAAATGGGAACTCTGGAAAAGATCTCTCTATAACTCACCTAGAGTCTGCAGCACTGTGGACCACAGGGCAGGCTGCTGGGCCCTGAGAAGTGCACTTATTAGTTAATAGGTACACTCTGAGCTTATAAAACATTTTATTAAATGACAAACTCCTAAACATTATACAGGGTCTTAGTTTGTGGTCCGTATGCTGACTAAATTCCCAGATGACTTTAATGAGCAAATGGCAGCCCATTAAAATTACAGTAGTTTTGCAAAGAAAATAGCTCCCCAGGGGAGGACAAGAAAATGTACCAGGCTGCTACTGTGTTACTAGTTATCCCAGGAGCTAGCTCTTCTTCCCCCAAGATCGCCTGTGGAAGAAAATCTGCTGTTCTGAGAAATGTTTCTTCCCATTTACACCATCTTTCCATGTCTGACGGAGGCTGCTTCCTCTTGCTAATGACTTCCTAGACTTGCTGACCTTGAAGCAATGCAGAAAGTCTACACATGAGTATATATTTTGCTTAATAAAGAAAATATTTATTGTTACGCTTTGGCAAAGAGAGAACTAGTTTCTTCATTTTGATACAGAGACCTCAACTTTCAAGGGGTGACACTGAAAAGCAGTAATGATTTCATAAGTTATCAAAGTGTAACATAATTATAATTTATTTATATTTTGTTAAATAACTTATGAACCTCTCGCTTATATTAAAGGTCAGTGGGATTTGTTGCTTTGTTTTGCCTGCAGAAAATGTATTGTTTTGGGGCTGGGGAGATAGCTTGGTGGTCTAAGTGCCTGCCTGGCAAGCACAAGAACCCGAGTTCCATCCTGGTACCACATGTAATGCCAGCCCTGCCAATGGCATGCTATGCTGGGCCCAAAACTGGGCATAGTGGTGTATGCCTGTAATCCCAGCACTTAGGAGGCTGAGACAGAAGGATCACTATGAATCTGAGCTGCATAGTGAGACCCTGTAACACTTAGATAAATAAATAAGTAAGTAAATAAATTTTTTAAAAAGAAAAGACATTTCTTTATGTGGATCATAGGTGCAACTTCTGACCTCCTCCCCCTCCACTCTTTTGAATGCCCATATGAGGTCAAGGTGTGCTCCAGACACGGTTCTCACTGTCTTAAGGCTTCTTCTCTAGGAATGGTGTCTTCATTGTTTCAGTGCATACCACCCTAGAAGTATCCTTCATGCTGAGGTGTACGAAGCAATTTTTCTTAGCACCTGAGGTGACAAACCTGTTTCAGCCCCCATAGGTAATTTGTACTCAGAGGACCTCAGCCTCCGTCTGCTGAAGGCTGCAGGATAGGAAGGATAAGAAAGAAATTCACTTATACTAAAGGACCTTCTATTCTATTGTACTATGATGTCTCTCTCTATCACCCAATGAAGCATCTTTGGTGAAGAAAATGTTTTATATCTGTGACATCCAAGTGATTCACACCCTTGGTTACTGAGCTCATGAAATGACACTAGTGTAACTGAGGGGTGGAATTTGTGGGTTAGCTTAATTAATAATTAACATGTATATCAAAAACAGCCCATTGAGGCTAATAGACATTGCATTTGGTAGAGTAATATACCTATGGGAACTTTTTGCAGAACGCACATGAAGTACACTGTTTTAGTATAAGTGTATACATTTGAAAGAAGGAAAATCGGACAAGGAGCAGTGAAAATGATATGGTACCAAACCAGAGGCTAAAAGCATATACCAGAGTAACCCACCTCCATTATGACTTGACCACAAATTGAATTGTAAATTTTCTAGAAGAGAACATATATACAAAAGAAACATTTTCAGTTACCCAAGTGGGATGTCCAAGAAGCCAAGGTAAACCCATTCTTTAAAATCACCGTGTAGTTCTAAGATTAAACATAAATTCTTCCCAAGGATCTAGCTTCCTGATATACCTAGAAAAAGATTTCTGTGCCAATCCAAGTTCTTGGTTACAACCCAAAGAAATGAACTCTGGGTGATTTCTGCAGCAGAGGAAGTCCCTGGAAGGAGGCAGGTCATAGGGAGCCCAAGAGCTAGAGTTGTTGTCAGGAGGAGAGAAGGACAGGCAACCACTAGGACTGCAGTCATGTGGTGAGGACACTGTGCTTGCCATGGTAGAGCATTCTAGGCCCCTGTATACTTCTACCCTCCATCCCACAAGACACTGGACCCTCCTCTGAAATGAGGCCTTTATTGTCCTTTGGAAGTCTACTCTGTGGAAATTGAGAGGGTTTTCCATTTGTGATCTTCCGCTGTGGGATCCCAGTCTACACATGGCCAGTGCAGCTGATGGACAGAGTATATATATAGATCATGCATCTGCATCCCAGCTGCAAGGGAGGCTGGAGGGCAGGCCTCCAGCATTCTTAAGTTTTATAGCAAGATGTGAGATTGATTCCCATAAAGACTCAGAAGCCAGGAAATTCTTAAAGGGATTCAGCCACTGGGTTGATAAAAAAGGAGGAAGAAAGAGGTGAGCAGAGGGAAGAGATGAAGGGAGGAAGAAAGGAAGGACAGGGAGGGATGAGGAGAAAAAGACTCCTCGGCATGACACAGGGTCCTTTGTGATCTGATGCTACCTGATTCTTCCTGTCCTCTGATCAGCACTCTCCAGTCACTTTGTTTCTGAACACGCCTCTGCCTTTAAACTTTCCATTGTCTCTGTTTGCGAAGCTCTGCCTCTTTTCCACAGCTGACTTCAAAACTGTAAAATTTAGGCTCTAAAAAATAAAATAGGGGCCGGGGAAATGGCTCAGTAGAATAAGTGCTTGCCTGGCAAATGCAAGGTCCTAAGTTCAATCCCCACTCCTATAAAAAATAAATAAATAAATAAATAAATAAATAAATAAATAAATAAATAAATAAATAAAAAATAAAATAAAATAAAATAAAATTTAGCTTCTATCTTGAAGCTTTCTCTGAGCACCTTATTTTAATTTGCTATTGCTCTCACACTCACTTCAATCTTTAACTTGCCACTGTGTGATACTATCATGTTGGCTTTTGTTACTGATTATCTTGTGTCTCTCACCTATACTTCTGAGCAGTAAAACCGATGCAAGCCAGGGCCAGGTGTATTCAATTTGCCACCATATCTCTAGCATCAAGAACGCTGCTGAGTGAATGATCAGTGGAAATCCTTCACCCTACCCTCACATTCAATGGAGCAATATGTTTCACTTAGCCCAGTGGTGGGGAACCTATGGTGCCTGTGCCACAGTGGGCTGTTGGTATCATTGAGAGCTCTAAGAAGTTTGCCACCACTGGTTTTAGCCAATTATCATAACCTCAGTAGTCATAACAAGAGATTTTTCTATTTGAGGAATCCTTTAGAGTTCTTCTCTGTCATTTCATTTGTTCCTTAAAGTGTAACCTAACCATGGAGAGGTACATAGCATTATTGTAGCACAGAGCATGGTGGCCCTTACAAGCACTGCCTGTCCCCCCCCCCCCAAGCACAGTCTTGATGCCATGTGGTGGCTTGGATCTTATGACTTCATGTGGTCCTAGCTGGGGTTTTTCAAAGGTGGCTGGATGTACAGTGTGTGATGCTGGGATTAAGGCTGTGCTATCACCACATTGTTCTACTGATTGGCCTGGCTCAGTTCTGGATGTGAATAGTGGGAAGGGCCGCCATGTGTGCGAGCACTGCTCCCTCTATGTGTATGAAGCCTGGATGGAAGGTGAGGAATGGAAAGAGGATGCTGCTGCTGACTGCTGCTTCGCTGCCTTCTGCCTGTCCCGCTTTGCCATGAACTATTTTTCTTCTCTTAGAACACTCTGCCATGCACATCTGCCTTGAAGCCAGCTGAGTAGGGACTGAAGCCTCTACAAATTGTGAGCTGATATAAACCTTTCTTCCTTTAACTCCGGGTTCTGGGTATTTCATCTCAGCAATGAGAAAAGTAACTAAGACAGTATTATAAATATGTGGTTGCTTATGCAACTAAGTTATAACAGTTGCTATGCTTTTTTGGGAGGTGGGGAGGTACCTGGGATTAAACACAGTACCTTGTACTTGCCAGGCAGGTACTTATGCCCGCTGAACTATCTCCCAGCATGCTATGGTTTCATTGATAAGATGTTGATGGTTTTCACATTAGGAATTTTCTAAAATCCAATTCAGTAGATTCCATACAAAGAACACTTGGAAAACAGTGATTTTCCCTCTCTTCCAAATTTTCCTGGAGTGCTCAATCCAAAATCAAGCTGACTCTTTTCTCAATGACAAAGTTCTATTTTTTTGAGGGGCAGAAATGGCCTCTTATTAAATTTCATTTTCAACCCTTGATGTCCCATTCTTTCTGGGTTAAGGCACCTCTGTTGGAGCACTGGTTATAATTGATGTTTTGGGACTTGCTGTAGACCACTGGGAGGTCACATCATTGAGACCAGATATGTAAAGTGTATTAGCCAGGCTAAGTGGCAAGGACACACGGAGGGAGAGAAGAAACCTTGTCTTTAATCCCACATCACTCTTCATGATGATGGTCTCAGGAAAGAAAACTATTCCTAAGGAACTGGCTAGTTTGAAGCAGAGGTCTACATTGAGAAGGCATGGACAGGTGCTCATGGGTGCCTCCTGAAAAGATGGGTGGATGCACAGATCAGAGTCTTAAACGTAAAGTTAGACACATTAATTATCTTGGCATGATTCCACAGTGGACACCACATTATAACAAAGGATTGTGTTGTAACACTATAAATGCATCCATTTTATTTATCAATTAAACATGCTAGTTACTAAGATAAAAGTTAGGAGGGAGACACAACCAGAGAGGGAGCCTGAACAGTGGTCAGCATGCTAAAATTAGTAGGTTTAGAATATTTCTGAGAGACTAAACCTGAAAGCACAGAGCTGGGAAGGCTGGGGAGGAAGTGACATCATCAGAACCACCACCCACACTGAGGAAACAAACATGGTAGCATCCTAAGGGATTTCATTCTGGTTGGGATCTAGAAAGCAATTATGGTAGCAATAGGCTCACTTCCAAGGGTTCCAACCAAAATATGTGCCACTTAGGTCAGGCTCCCTCAGACACATCTGGGAGGAGCTGAGAGACCAAAACAGGCAACTCTGAGCAATATGGTCAGTGCAGCAGCACCTTGGTTCACCAACACAATTCTCTCCAAGATCCTGGTTGCACACTGAAGTAGACAAGGAGCGAATCAAATTTCCCCACGAGGTCAACATTAAACCTAGTCATGGAGTTTGACTTAGCTCTTGCCCCACTAGGTTGGTAACCAGAGTCATGGAAAGAAGCAAGCTTACAATCTGAGCAAGATACCACTGCATTCTCCATCAAGCTTTGGACCCAGGCAAAAGAATGTTTCCTGCAATAATATTATTGCATTTTATCTGGTATGATGTGTAAAGTTGGAGTTTGTCAGAGAAAAGTTCTGTCAACTTGGCTGAAGTGACACTTTGGTCTTGTAGAAGCTGAACAAATAGGGCTCCAATCTGACAAAGATGGAAATCACTGTCATTCAGCAAAGTATCTTTGTTAGAGAGACAATAAAGCTGGCCACTAATGTTAAAGCACTGCATCTTCCTCAGCATGGAGGGCTCAGTAGCAGGGAGGCATTGATGAGTGACCTGAGCTGCCCAGGTTTGGAGGGACACTCCAGCTGCCAACCTAGGTGCCCAGCTGATATGCTCCTCCAGGCTGGCCCACACTGTCCTTGAACACCAGGGGCTCCTGGACCTCCAGCTGCATTTAGTAACTTGGCAAGGCTCGAAATGGTCCCTTGTCACCCTAAGCTCAGCTACAAACTGTGGATCTCAGTGGCCAATAAGATGGATGAGATCCCTGCGCTCTGGAAGCTCAAGCTCTGCATGGCAGGCCTGACAACACTCAGATCATAATAGAGCACATGGGCAGCTGGCTTGTGCGGGAAAGGGCGCGGCAGCACTGTGCGGTGGGGGGAGACTGGTGGGGAGCAGTTGGGAAAGGTTTCTCTGAGGAAGTGACAGCTTGCAGACACTGAAATGGTAAGGCTCCAAGTAGGCCAAGATCCAGGTCTTGTAGAAGCTGGTCTTGAGAAGATCCAGGGGAGGAAAGAAGAAAGGCTTTGAGGAAGAAAATAGCAAGCTCAGGGGACGATTCATGCTGAGGACTCTGACCTCCAGCTGGCCTGATGTGATCCCAGCTCTACTTGTGCTAACTACAGATTTGGGTGAGTTACTTCACCTTTCTAACCCTTGCTTTGAATTGTACAGTATCTGTTGCAGGATTTTTAAATAATGCATACAGAATTCCTGGCAAAAAAAGAAGTGTTGAATACATGTAGCTTCTTCAATGATTAGTTTAACAAGTATTTATTGATAAAACACCCTGGTCCAGATACTATGGGGCAAACTTATTACTGGGAGGTGGCCTCTGCTGCCGTTATCTTATCCTAAGATTTGGGGAAATGTTTCTGTCTTTAGACTGTCACCTTAGGGTGGATGCAAGACAGGCACACTGGGGAGAATGTTTACGGTACATCACTGCTGGCACTGTGAGCTAAGTGTCGGTTATTGTGCCGAAGGACATTTATTTCCCCCAATAAATAATTATTGAGTGCCTGTTTTTTGTTAAGCAATATTTTAGGTACTGGGAGTGAGGAGTAAATAAATAAAATAAAATCCCCAAGCTCGTGAAATTTATAGTTGAAAATTCTTGAGAAAGACTTATTAAGGTTTAATTTGATTCAGAGTTTTAACAAACAGTGAGGCCTGTGATGCTCTGAATATAATCTTTCTCTGAGTATAACTAACATGAGGTATTTGGAACATGGATTCTCTTGGGTTCAAGTTAGACCCATCCCAAATTTAGAGCCCAATTTTCATACTGAAAGGTTAATAACAGTTTGAGCTTTGAGATACATGCCATCATCCCAGCTACTTGGAGAGTTTAAGACAGTAGGATTACAAGTTTGAGGTTAGCCTGGAAAACTGGCAAGATATTATGTCAAATAGAAAATAAAATGGTAGAAAAATAGCTCCGTGGTAGAGTCTTTGCCTAACATGTGTGAGGCCCTGAGTTCAATCCCTAGCACCACATGCACAAAGAAAGTTGATAATGTAGGATATTAAAATGGCAATCTAAGACATTAGCTTTGTTTTTCAATCAAGAAGCAAACCTAAGGAAATATGCATTGCATGAAATGCAAGAGATTATACGGACTTGATCTTGAAACAGCCTCCACCTCTTAAGCCTCAACTTTTTCCTCTGAAAGATGGGGATAAAATCAACCTGATTTTTAAAAAGCAAATTATTTGATATAAAGTTCCCAGACTAGCAACTGCTATTAGAATGCAAGAAATGTTAGTTCTTTTTTTATTTCTCTGTCTATTCCTTCTACCCCCATAATCTCACAGCTCAATTTTTTTTTCCTTCACTGATAACAAAATATAAGTTATGAGTTGGACTCATGTTTGGTCTCAATGATAAAAGATGCATTTATTTTAGAAAATACTATCTCACACACTCTTCACCTTCCAGCTTGATGTCCATTTTCTCAATGAAAAAAAGTGTGGTCACTATTGACAGTCATGTAAGCTGTTAGCAGCAATTAAAGGCGAGAACATGTGGAAAAGGCTCAGCACAAAGGACATTTTTTAAAGAAAGAGTTGTCATTCACTGGTAGCTTATTTTGGGCTCATGTGATAAAGATCCCAGACAGATTTTTCATTGCCGGATGGCTAAGAGAGGGTTGTACTCACAGGCCGGGACCTCTTTGTGTTCAGTTTGCAACTGGGGACAGGCAGCATGGGGTACACCTTTATCTGTGCTATTTCTTGAGATAAATGTGAATATAATTACTCTGAACATTTGACAAACTGCACTCTGGATGAGTGTGATCAAACAAGGTCAAATGAGAAATTCATGGAGTATTTTTCCTTTAAAACACAAATGGTAGAAAGTCCAAGAAAGTAAAACCATTCAAGAAAATACACATTTTTGTTTTGCTAAACAAGGTTGAAAATTTGATTAACAAGGGGTATGACAGTCATTTCAAGAGTATTGCAAGCTTTCAATAGACATGTTTATCCAATAAATATTTATGACCACCCACACCATTCAGGGCAATGTTTTCTGGCTTTCTGTTCCAAGACCCTGGACTTCAGTTCCATTAGGTGCCTTCTGCTCTCATCTCTACTTCAGTTTGAAAATGTTGCTGAAATTCATCCAACTTCCAAGCATGGCAGGATCTTAACATGGAATGAATTTTGATTAAACTTAGGATTTTAATCACTAAGTCTCTGAAGAGTGCAGTTGGCATTACTGTCAACATTATATAGCAGCTGATCCCAGAGGGCCTGGCCCACATTTCTTCTGACTGTGTAGAGTGGGGAGAAGGCTACAGGCTTTTCCTAGTCAGCTGTCCTAAGACTTGTTTTTCTTCAGAAACAACTAGAATTTGTTTGGTTTAAATACTAATTGTGTATATGTGTATGAGAGAAAAAGATTTAAAAATGTACATTAAAAATAACACTTAAGCCGGGTGTGGTGGCTCACACCTGTAATCCCAGCACTTGGGAGGCTGAAGCAGGAGGATTGGTGTGAGTTCGAGACCAGCCTGGGCTACAAAAGTGAGCACAGGACCAGCCTCAACTGCATAGCGAGACCCTGTCTCAAAAAGACAAAAAAAAAAAAAAAAAACCACTTAAAAATTACAGTTATATTCATATCTTTTAGCTTTATTTCCTTCACGTAGTGTCCTGATTTTCATTTTATTCAACTTCCAAATTAGTAGACCATCTTTGGAAGTATTTCCCACTCCTCTTCCATCTCTGTCCTCATTCAAGAATAGAGACAACATGCGAAAATAAAACCACAGACTAAAACTCTTAAAAATATAAAAGCAAAAATACATCTGCAATATATTAGCAAATTGCACCAAATAATATATAAAATACTGAAAATAGCAGGACATACTGAGTTTTATTCTAGGAATTCCAGGCTGGTTAGATGGGCACAATTTATTGATCAGTCAATGGATAGTTCACAGTAGCAGATTATCAAAACTATATGATCATAGCTTGATAGACACAGAAAAATATTTGGACAAATTCAATACCCATTAAATAAAAACTCAGCAAATTAGGACTAGAAGGAAAATTTTTTTAACTTGACAAAAGGCATCTACAACAAATTTATAGTTAATACTGTTCTCCATGTCAAGAAACCAGAAATCTTTTGGCCAAAGATAGGAACAAGGCAAGAATCTCTCCTCTCACTCTAAGCTAGTGAAATTAAGAAACAAAAGGAAGAAAAGCCTTGCATACCAGAAAAAACGAGTGAAAGTTATGTATGTTTGAAGACAACATAATTATAGGGAAAATCTTAAAGAATCTATAAAAGATCTCCTAGAGCTAAACATAAATGCAGCAAAATAACAGAATGCAAGAGCAATATAAAGCAGTCAATTATATGCCAGCAATGAGCAATCACAGATTATGAGGGTCGAATTTCTCACTGTGGGAGAAAAGTTGCTTGTGTGGGTCATTATATACAGATGGATATCTATAGGTGCACATATGCGCACACACACACACACACACACACACACACACACACACTCTACTCCATGCAATAAGAAGGCCTAGAAACGGTGACATATCTGAGCAAGCAACAAACTGAACTCTAGATTTTGGTTTCTAAATCCTATTCCCTAATGAAAGGAGACAGTTGGTCTTGGAAAAATGGCTACTTCTATGACTAAGGTATAAAACCATAAAAATGAGCTTGGAGCATCCGGTGGTGCCAGATGTAAAAAAGTTACTATGAGAAAAGGGAAGGGATGGGATATATCAGAGTAATATGCGATTATGATGGCGAATGCCTGCAATCTCAGCACTCTGCATGACCGAGGCAAGAGAGGCACAAGTGTGAGCCCAGCTGGGAATTAGTGACTAAGGAAGACCCCTAAATAGAAAAACTTTTAAAGGTCTGGGAATGTAGTTCAGAGAAAGAGCCCTGGGTTCGATCCCCAGCAACACACACGCATGCACGTACACACACACTCACGCACTCACGCACAGACACAAAGAATACAGATTCAACCGAAAAACGTTTCTGAAAGTCAACACTAGAAAATTTGAGAAGCAAAATAAATAAATAATATTTCTAGATTATAACCCAAAGAATAAACTAAATACTCACATTAATATAAATGCTAACTGAATAAATACATGGGGGAAAGTGATAATTTTTCCTCAGAAAAGAACTTAAATAAATAGATATAGAAGGGTAGGGAGAAACAATTACCTTTATTTTTTTTTTCAATTTTTTTATTGTTTAAATTTAACAATGGTTATATTACATATTTTCTTCATCAGATCAGTTTAGATTAATACATATAGGTATATAAGATTGATCAAACAATTAAACATTAACCTTTCTAAATCCACATTACTTTTTTTTTTCTTTTCCCCCTTCTTTTCTTTGAAAGTTGACATATTGCATATTGTCCTCACAATCATTCTCTAGAGTGCAGTGTGTGGGCATGACCCACCTCCCTATTGATGTTGCATAGAAAAAAGAAAGAAAGAAAGAAAGAAAGAAAGAAAGAAAGAAAGAAAGAAAGAAAAAAGGAAAGAATATACTTCTCTTTGGACTAAGAGGAAGCAGATACATACACAGTCAAAGGTTTTGCAATTGCAGTGTGCCACCAGTGAAGCTTGTGATGTTGGAGGCTATTGAATCTAAGCCTCCTAAAGCTCATCTCACCAATCTAGCTCTGC
>PVJA010043787.1:0-16391 GCA_004027025.1 Myocastor coypus | reverse complement strand
CCTACCTCTCCCAGCCTGTCTCTTCCTCTCTCCCTCCCTCTCCCTCCTTTCTGCCCCCTGGACCATGAAGGGAGCAGCGCTTCCACCATCCACCCTCACCACAGGACGCCTCCATCGTGGACTGCAAACTCCAAACTTGAGCCAAATGAAATGGTCTCTCCTTATAAGTTGATTATACAGGATTAGGGACTGTGACCGAGATGGAAACACCCAGCCAAGTGGGCTTGTGTGCGTTTGTCTGTGGCAGGGACACACTGTCAGCTAGGGTTCCCACATTCCCCCAAAGTTCTGCATCAGAAATTTAATTGCCCCAGCAATGAACGGTATTAGGAGTGAGACATCAGGGAGGTTATTCCAGCTAGACAAGGTCCTGACACAGAGCCAGGGTCCTGGAAGGGTCACTCCAAACACGGCGTTCAGCAGGGCTCAAATGGGAGGGCCCTTGGTCGCACAGCAGGGGGAGCCCAGCTCGCAGCGGTGGGGTCCCCTGGGAACTGTGAGGTGCCCCATGGCCACACCCACACCTGTGAGCCCATGTTCCAGGAGCAGAGCCCAGACCTCTGAGTCTTTCCTCGCGGCTGAGGTGGAACACCAGCACGCATGTGCCAGGCTTCTCCACGCCCCACCTGCCTTTCCTCGTGGTGAGGCATAGCTAGTGATCCAGCCATGCCGGCTTCACGGAACGGTCAGCGGTGACGTTTAGAGTCCTGGAAGTTCAAAGCCTCTGCTCTGTCACTGTTCAAGGGGGCAGACGCCCGCAGGAGACGTCTGCAACATGGAAGGCAAAGCAGGCCTCGCCGGGAGGGGACTGGCCTAGCCAAAATGACAGACGCTGCAGAGAGTGCGGGTCACTCTGCACCCGGCCCCTCGCGTCACCCAGTGCCGCCCCAGGACCCTGCCCTGCCTCACCCCAAACATGGCAGTGTCTCGCACACAGACTCAGTTCACTTGGAGAGTCTCGGGGACATCCCCACACCTGTCTGCCACCGACGTCCCTTCCTCTGTCCTCCAGACATTCTCCAAGCTCCGAGCAGAGTAAGAGAAGGGTATCTACCTCTCACTGGGTAGGTACAAGCTCAGCAGTGACCGTTGGCGTTTTCATCAGTTTGAATTAGATCTGTTTGTTTTCAGAGTTGTTCTGTTCCGTGCTGCTGCGGGTGGACCAGGGCCTGGAGCCCGCCAGGCAAGTACAGCCGCCGAGCTCCGAGCCATGGTGTTCTCCTCTGAGGAGTTCACAGCCGCCTCTGCCACCCTGCAGACCCACACTGGATCTGGACGCCAACTCACCTGACCCCTGGGTCAGGAGCCACCTACCAAGGGCCAACAGTTGAGCCCATGGGACAGAGGACACTGAGGGCCCAGACAGCAGTAAGAGAGGGATTGCAAGACCCTCTAAGTTACTGCACCCTGTGGACAGCTCTTCTGCAAGAGAGAGAGAGAGAGAGAGAGAGAGAGAGAGAGAGAGAGAGAGAGAGACCATCTGACCGGCACAAGGCACCAGAGCCTCTGACGATGGCTGCCTTATGCTCGCACCCCCGGGGAGGGCTCCCCAGATTTCCTGGCTATCCCGCAGTCCAGCAGACCTGTGCTGCCTGCAGGCTGCTTCTTTCCCCCTCCACATGACACTCAGAGCAGATTGGTGTGTTTGCTTAGATTTGTAAGTGTGTTTACTTTTTTCTTATTTTATCTTATTTTAAAAGTAAATACAAATAAATAAAAAAATGTAAATACAAAATCAGAAACGAAGAAACAGGGTAACATACAATATGACACAGATACCATATCGATTATTACTCTATTCTCTTTAAAATGAATTTTTTCACACAAAGCCCAGATGTGGAGAAAATGGTGGCAGGGGTTGAAGCTGCAGCCAGGGTGGCGGTGATGGAGCCCAGAATGGAGGAGGAAAGCTGCACGCCGGGCTTCCGGGCCCAAAGGGTGAGGGAGAGCAGCCTCCTCGGAATGAGAGGAGGAGGGAGAATAACATAAAAAGAGGGGCAGTCACTTGAGCCGTGTTGTGCCAACCCAACTAAAGACACCGCACCTTCATTACAACCGTGTCTCTCGAGGTGAAGCGGCAGTCTCTGAGGGACCTGGTTAAAGAAGAAGTTGGTGAGGTGACACATGGAGCCCTTAGTGGACGCTGAAGGGAAGTCAAGGGATACGTGTGGTTGAATTCAAGATGGAAGAAAGCGTGAAAAAAGCGGCGGACCTTCTATACAAGCGTAGTCTGAATGGAAGACCCCTGAAAGTCAGAGAAGATCCTGAGGGTGAACACGCTAGGAGAGCAGCGCCAAGCGTGATGGCTGTGACTGGTGGGCTGGGTACAGGACCAGGTGGCCCAGGAACCACTGGTATCCCACCCAGGATCCTAAACAATCCTAATATCCCCATGAGACTATCCTTGCGGTGTGGGCTAGAAGACTTGGAAGAGCAGTATTTGGAGCAAATCTGGGTTATAAAGTTGGCTGGAAGAAGCTGAAGGAAGCATTCGGTATGGCTGGTGTGGTGGTCTGAGCAGACGTTCTGGATGATAAAGATGGCAAAAGTTGTGGAATAGGCCCCGGGACTTTGGAGCAGTCCGCCGAAGCCGTGCAAGCCATGTCTATGTCTAATGGTCAGTTGCTATTTGGTAAACCACTGCGTGTTAAAATGGATGAGAGAGCCTCACCAAAGGGCGATTTCTTTTCCCCTCCTGAATGTCCTCAGCAACTCTCCAGGGGCTTGGTAGTATTGGCGTGGGGTTAGGACCAGGAGAGCAGCCTATTGGCGCCAATCATCTAAACAAAGAATGGGAAACCTTGGCCCTGCAGGAATGGAAAGGAAGGCATAGAATTTGGCCTAAATAAAATAGGAAGCAGCCAGGGCTCCTTTGGTGGTTGGTGGCTTGGAAAACATAGGACGATCTGGGTCTGGGATGACCATGGGGCGCATAAGTGAAGCCCGAAGTAATGCACTGAAGAGAGGAGAGACCACTGCAAAGCGAGGAGGAGGCAGAGGTCAGGGCAGCGTCCTGGCCTTGACCACGTTGGGGGAGCCGGCCTGGGGCGTGTGGGTGCGGGCATGGGCTATGGCATGGATCGTGTGGCTCTGGGATGGAGCGCATGGGCCCGGTCATGGACCACATGGGCTCTGTGGAGCACGTGGGCCTACTGAGCCGCAACCATGTGGCATCCAGCATCAAGCAAACGGGCCAGACCATGGAGAAGATCGGCCCCGGAGTCGACCTCATGGTGCCAACATGGGTTTTGGCCTGGACGCATGGCAGCGCTGATCAACTGTGTAGGCTAAATCACCAAGCATGTGGGCTCTGCTGTGGAGCGCATGGACCCTGCCATTGAGTGCCTGGGCCTGAGTGTGGAATGCATGACGTCCGCAGGCATGGAGGCTGGCCTGGAGCATTGGGCCCGTGACGGATCACCTGGCAACCAGTCTGGAGCGGATGGGCACCAACAGCCTGGTGCGGATGGGCCCCTCCATGGCCTGGCCATGGGTGGCGGTGGTGGTGCCAACTTCGACCGCGCCAGGGAGATGGAGCGTGGAAACTGTAGAGGAAGCTTCGCAGGTTCCTTTGGCAGAGCTGGAGGCCATGCTCCTGGGGTGGCCAAGAGGGCTGCCACATATTTCCCATTTGATTTTACGTGGAAGATGCTGAAGGCCAAACTCAACCAATGTGGCCACGTGCTGTGTGCTGACATCAAGATGGAGAATGGGAAGACCAAGGGGTGCGGTGTGGTTAAGTCTGAGTTGCCAGAGGTGGCTGAGAGAGCCTGCCAGATGGCGAACGGCATAAAGCTGAGTGGCCGAGAGATTGATGTTCAGATCAATAGAAATGCTTAAGCAGTTGCCTTTTTTAAACATCAATACCAGACCTCTGAATTCCTATTTTTTTCTTGTTGAGCATTTTAATTTGTTGGCTGGATGTATAAAATGTTTAAAAGTTTCAGTTACCTTAGGAGTAAATTGAATTACTTTTTTAATGACCAGGGCTCCGTTTAACTGTTTACATTGAGATTGCAAGGTGCACGATTTTTTTGTGGTTGTGTCATCTTGCTGGCATCAAATATGACTTTGATAATAAATACCAGTTCCTGAAAAAATAAAATAAACTTTTAAAACGTTTAAAACAGGCCAGGCATATTGGTGTATACCTGTAATCCCAGCACCTGAGAGGCTGAGGCAGGAGGATCCTTGTGAGTTCGAGGTCGGCCTGGGCTACAAAAGTGAGCTCAAGGCCAGCCTGAGCTGCACAATGAGGCCGTGTCTCAAAAAAGATTTTTTAAAAAGATTAAAACACATAGATTCCTAAGGGTTTTTTCTTCATAAAAAGCGAAGTTTGAACTGGCCTTGAGGACGGCATGCTTTCCCAGAGGTCAGGGCGCCTGTGTGGTATGACATAGCGCCACCTGCTGGTAGTGGACGGAGCACACTGCGCGAGGCTCCTCTACAGGTCCCAGGATGGGACAACCTCAGGATGGGGCCCGATGCGCACAGGATACACACTCGGCTCTTACACCTGGCTTCAGCTGACAGAACCAGGATAACTGAACAGAAGTAAGAGACCACTGTTCTCGAACTCCATGAACATAAGGAGTAGAAGCTGCCGGAAGCATTGGGTAACAGCGGATGGGAAAGCGATGTGGTATTAGCGCAAGAGTGGAATTGTTCATGGGCATGGCCACACCGGTGCGTCGCCAGCCCCACAGTGCCATGGGGAAGACATTGAGGATACAGTGGTCTCCGAGGATCACAAATCCGAATGTTGGAGGAGAATGGCAGAGCTTAGACGACGGCATGGAAGAAGCTCCTGGGGGGGCGGGGGGGGGGGATAACCAAAGCTGCCTGAGACCGGATGCAGCACACTGGCACCGGCAGGTAGAGTGTGCTGGATTTTGCTAACAGGCAGCAGTTGTGCTCATCAGGGAGGCGAGACTGTGGAAGAGAAAGAGCTCAGCCAGACCTCCTGCAAGCCAGCAGAAACACGACCGTGATCCACATTTTGTCAGTAAACAAAGAGATTGATAAGTGCTTCATTTAAGGGGTGGGGCACGTAAGCAGGCAACTGGTGGCCCTCTTTGGTTTGCTTACTGAAGAAATATGCATGTGAGACACCTCTGTATGAGGGAAGTCACCCCTTCAGCCCCGCATCCACCCTGGATCTTTGCAGGCCTTTGTGCTAGCTGCCAATTTGTGAGACAGGGGCAGAGAACATATGTGGTAGATGCCAGACAGATGCAGCGAATAAGAAGAGTCCATAATGCAGGGCTCTCCGGAAGACAGTACCCCACTCCTTCAACAAGTACACTTCCAAGAGTAAAAAGGAAAAAGGAACCTATAGATCACAATACAAGTGTAAGCTTTATCAACCAAACGCTAGCTGCAGACTTAGCTTAGATGTGCATTATTTTTACAAAGCAACTATAAGAAACCATAAGCAACTATATAGAAAATTTGAATGAGCTAGAAATTTGATTTTATTGAGGCATAATATTTATTGGGGAGATAACAGTACTACTGTGTTTTTTGAAATGAAAGGTCTCTTAGATCCTTGGAAAAGAATAGCACAGCTGGTATAGGAAAAATACAGCATGTACCTGAAATGTCTTATGGTTCCAGAAGATTCAAAAGTGCTCACAGAAGGACAGGTATTTGTCCCAAGAACACGGGAGCCAACCTAATAGAACTTCTTAGGATCAGAGTTGGAAAATATTGAGAAATGAAATAAATATGGCACTATTGAATTTTGGCTCATACAATAAAATATTTTTCCATGTCCGCACTGTTCTAAATAAAACAATACATTTTTGAGCAGAGAGGAGAGACACCTCTTCCTTATGTACAACTATCAGAGGGAACAAAGCACAAAATCAAATTGTTACAGATATGATCCTCCAGTGAAGGTGCGAGTCACTGCTGAATCTGGGGGCAGCAGCAGGCTAGTCGCGTAGACCCAAAATAGCTCCGCCAAGACATGTGCTACCTCCACGAAGAGGGCAGCTTGGTAGTGAGCAGCCTGGCAGACCCTGCCTTCATTCATAAGCCAGGCTGACGCCAGCGAGAACAGGGTAGCTGATGCCGTGAACTCCGTGAAAGACAAAATGTCCTCTGCGGTTTTCTTGCCTGGAGAGATGGCAGCACTTTCTCTCACAGGAAGGCATGAGACCAGCCCAGACGCAAGGCAGGCTGCGTGTGCTGCTGCAGTCCCTCCTGGGGCTGTGCGGCTTTCTCCCCCTGCATTCTGTCCTCTGGGTCTCCTATTCTGCAAAATAACCCTTCTGGGTGGAGAAAGACAGGAGAGCCGGGAACGCAGCTCCCTGGTGTAGGGCTTCCCTGCCAAGTGCAGGGTCCCGTGGTCAGTTCCTGGTACCAGAAAGAAAAGAAGACAAGGCAAGACCGAGGGCCTAGCACAGTTGGAAGAAGCGAGGGTGGAAACCAGGTGAAAGGTGTGAGCCAGCTCATGATCCCCGACCAAGCGAAGGACGTTCGTGGAACCCTGCGGCCTCTGCGCCTGGGCTGGTCTAGTGTGTAGGACTGTGCCGGTGTTACCGGCCGGGCCCTGACAGCACACCCTGGCTCTCTAAGACGCTCACAGCAGGCGAGGTGGATGAGCGGGGCAGTTCTCTTCTCTTCCTGCAGCGTTTCTACACATCCAGGATTCGTTCAAATTAAAAGCTTTGTTTTAAAATAACCCTGTGGCTCAGGCATGGTGTTGGCACCTGTCGTCCCAGCACTTTGGGAGACGGAGGCAGGAGGGTCTCAAGTTTGAGCCGCGCCTGGACCGTTCAATAACTTAACTAGACCCCGTCTGTCTTAGAGATCATTGTGAGACACTGGCTGATGTTTTTATGGCTAGGCACGTCTCTGAGCTGAGCCTGCTCTCTTGTGAAGGCACCTGATAGAGCGTAGGTGACGACTGTGTCCACTAGAGGTGCTCCACTGTGGACTGCGATGTGAGGTCGGCAGGGCACTGTGCCGTGGAGCACAGGCTCAGGCTGAGGCAATGCTGGAGAGGCCCCCCCGGCCCTGTGAGCTATGGGCAGAGCCCCCTCCTCACCGTGCCCTTTGGTCAACGAGAAGGGCCCCGAGGTGGAGCCCACTGATCTCTGAGGTGTCTGCAACTGGTTCTCAGCGGTAAGATGACCGGCCTCCAGGGCGGGGTGTGACACGCATCGTGAGGGCGAGTGTCACCCAACCCTCTCCTCTCTCCTGTGACAGGAACGGAGGAGGTCGCAGCGGCACATTCTGCGCCATCAGCATCGTCTGTGAGATGCTGCGGCACCAGAGAACTGTGGACGTCTTCCACGCCGTCAAGACGCTGCGGAACAACAAGCCCAACATGGTGGACCTCCTGGTAGGACCCCTGTCCCCAGCCCACCCCCGCCCTGCCCCCCCATGCAGCAACCCTAATCTGAGACAGGAAGAGACTCTTGGCGCATCATCTCGCTCTAGGGCTTTCATCCCTTTCCTTCTCTCTTCCTCTTCGCTTTTTTTGGTGGGGCAGGGGATGAGGAAACTGCCTCAGCTCATTCACAGTGTGGACCTAGTCGAAGCTCAGGTCAGCCTCCTTAATGATTTCCCTCCCTGCCAGCGCCTTCCACGTGGCTGAGCATGTAGTCTTCATGGAGAAGAAATAATCATAGTGCATGAAATGCCAGATTTTCGAATTACATATTTTATAAATAGCTTAATGGCCTAATGTTTATCAAAGCTGGAATCAGCCTGACACCCCGAGTGCTGCGTTTAATCCTGGTGGCCATGTCTGAGGAAAGGATGAAGGCAGTAGAGACATGCAGGGTGAGGCACAGGCGTTTTCCTGGAGCAGTTCAGGAAATCGTCCGGGGGCACTGTTGAAATGCCAGGCGCGGGACTGTGGAGAAGGACAGCTCCGAGGAGGGAGGTCCCGTGCCGCTCGGCCAGGAGAGCAGATCCAGGGCCTCAGGAGGGCTCGCGGGGGCATGAGGAGCGGGAAAGGTGGCCCAGGAGACGTGCTCAGAAAGGCTGTGTTCTGGGGGTGCTGTGTGCAGAGCTTACGTGAGACAAAGAGGGGTTCGTGCCAAAGCTGAAGTAGCCAGGGTCCCCCTCTGACACTTGGAAATTCCCTCGGCTTCCCTGGACTGGGACATCCAGCTTCTGAGACAGGCAGAGGCCTGCTCAGCACGAGCCACTCTGCAGGGCCACCTCTGTCTCCAGGAAGCTGGGCACTGGTGGGTAGTTGTCAACCACTCCGACATCAGTTTTGGTGGCAATGGGGTTGTGTTCCCTGAACTGTACCCTTGCCACTGCCCTGAAGGAAACCCATGGAACCCCAAACTGGAGTATCAGCTCTGTGCCTTGTCCCAGTTAGGCACCCTCAAGCCCCTGGGCTTGCCAGAGTCAGCGCGTTCAGCACGTCGATCCCTAGGGCTGTAGTTCTGTACTCCAGAGGCCAGACGAGCCCTGAGGCGTCTGTGAAAAGGTGTGGAAAGTCGCATGGCAGATGAGGGCATCCGCAGGGGTCTCGGTGCACGCAGGGTCAGGAGAGAGGCCTGCAGCCAGCACTGCATGTGCCTTATGGAGGGCACAGCTCGGAGCACGCTCCATGTAGCAGGAGCGTTCCCATGTACAAACACACGTGCACTCGTGCACACACACATGCACCCACATTCACACACACACACACTCATGCACCTGCACATACACACACACATGCACACACAGGTATGTTCTATGTTCAGCTTCACTGGAACTGGCCAGGGCCATGGAGAGACCTGTCCTGCAGCCTGCATGCCCCAGTGCAGACAGAAGGAGACTGGCATTAGGGATAGGATTAAATGCTCACTGTGACCATACCTGACTACCCAGACTCAAGGACGGATATATAACTGCCAAACTTGGCGTTCACACTGCCCTTGGTAAAAAGAAAAACAGAAACACCACCTCCCTCTTCTGAGCCTTCCAGGCCTTTCCTCTAGGGTCCAGCTGCAGCCCTCATCACTCAGGAGGTTTTATGGGCAAAATCGATGGCAGGGACAGAGGCTAAGGCGCTGGCCAGCCGGGGACACATGGTCCCAGCACACTGATCTGTGACAAGCTAGTGGATTCTGGCATTGTGGGTAATTCCGATATTCCCACGACAGAAATATGTGCTTACAAAGGTGATCCTGTGTCTCACGGCATGTAGCAGTTGTACACATCTTGGTGGTGCAGTATGAGAGTTCGAAGCATGTATGGCTAGATCGGCACAATGGTCAGGTGTATGGGGCTTGTCTGCAACCTCAGATGTCACACCCCAGGCTCTCTGCCAGCTGCCGTGACCTCCACAGTGCTTGACGTTGACCTTCAGGTGCTGTTCCTCCTGTCCAGCTGCGCCCTCTGCAGTCACAGGGGATCCCGGCGCTAAAAGTGGGGTCCTGTCAGGCTTAGGCTGAGGTCAGTGCTAAGAAATGGGGACATGTGTGTCATTCCCTGAGAAAACTGTCTGCCGACTGCCATGGGAGAAGAGGTAACATCTGGTGGCCACAGGGAGACTCCCGTGAGCTCTTTTCAGTCTGAAGCTTCTGGAATTGAACAGCAGCTCTTGGGGCTCGCACATTTGTTTTCACCTGTGTGAGCTCTGTTGTGCGTAAGGGTGTCGCTGGAGGGATGGGGCCTGCACCCCCGAGAGAGCCGGAAGCCCGGCCTGAAGGCCGATTTCATCGCACTCTTCATCTTCAGGCTGCGGAGGAAAGCCAGTAGGTTGCTAAGGAGCAAACCAAAGCAGAGCACAGCATTCGCTTCTTCCTTGGCCCGGCAGGGCCGGCTGCGCCTCCCTGACCTCATTATTCATATCTCCCCTCAGAGACGGCCCTGCCTCAGACCCCACCGTGGCGCTGAAGCCACCACAGCTGCCTCCCACCTCTGTCTCCTTCGCCCCACTCGGCCCCCAGGACTCATCAGCCGAGGGACTCTTCTGGGGACCAATCACACCTAGAGGAGCAGGGGGCCCGGGGCAGGAACTCAGGGGGCCCCGGGGCTGTGCTTGGAAGTGAACCCCCAGGTGCCCCCACACATGCCTCCACAGGCTGGGCAAGGCTGCCTCCCAGCACGCTCTCTACAGGTGCCCAGGGTGAGCTCCGTTTTAGCTAGGCTGAAATAAGAGCGGTCCACCCCAAGCTAGAGGGCCCAAGCTTTTCTCAGGGTTTCCAGGATGACCTGGGAGCCTGTCACCTCACTATCAGGACTCCTCAGACTGCCCTGCAGGACCCCTGACAGGCACGCCTGCCTCTGCGTGCCCCATGTGACCACCCTTGCCCAAGGCCTTAATGAACATGGGGGTCTGCCCTGCAGGACACCCCGCTGAGGGCATCAGGCACTCTTGTGGTCATCTGAGGCCTTCCACCACAAAAGGAAGGCCGCATATCATACAATAGCTGTGTCATTTTGGGCCAGGTAGAACAGACACGGGAGAGAAAGCGGTGCCCTCCAGGGACGGAGAAGCAGGCTGCAAGGGGTCACTGGGTATCCTAGGGTGCTTAGAGAGTCCACAGTTCTAAGTACACCAACTGCTGGCCTGTGTCAAAGCACAGAATTATCCCACATTTAATTAAGAGGTGTCATTGGCTTTGATGGCAGGTCTAGACTCAGACAGATGTCATCATCTAAAACAGAGTGCATGAGGCAGGCAGAGGAGGTTGGCGTTGAGGGCAGGAGCAGACAAAGCAACCAGCATCTATCTCAGTGTCCCTCCTCAGGGGTTATGGCTGTGTGTCTGTTTCTCCAGGAAGCTAGCCCATTTCCAAGTTCAGCTTGACCACCAGAGGGTGGCCGTCAGCTCTGATCGGCCCTGCCCTGCTCTGCCCCGTCCCGAGACAATGCACTCCCACAGCTTTGAGTTAAATAAGGAAGCTGTAGCAAAGTCAACCTTGTGATTATAACATTCAACAATGTAAAATTTCCTTAAAATTTTAAATGAGGAAGCGTGTGGACCCCGGGTGCCTGCAGGGTCTCTGTGCCACAGGAGGGCCTCGCTGTCTGGCTCTCTATCTTGCCACGCAGGATGGAAGACTGGGGCCACAGAGAACAAAGCCGGACCAAGGTGCTATAAGGGCTGCAAGCCAAGCGCAGATCCCTGCCCCACCCCAGCCCTGGGTCCTGGCTACCCAGCACTCCACAGAGACCCCAGCTGCCTGCCCACCTAGAGGCAGGGCTCAGCCTCGGCTCATGGCTCATCATGGCAGCAAGGGCCAGAGGAGGAGAGGGTGCCACACAGAATGCCACCCAGTGGCATCATCTCAACACAGAGCCGCCGAGGAGGACGGGCACACACGGAGGTGACAGCAGTGGCCTGACAAGCGCAGAGGAAGCAGTGAAGACTCCTGGACTAGCAGTGCTGGCCTGCCGGGGAGAGGGACCTGGCGCTGGCACTGACAGAGGAGCTCAAAATGATGCAAGGAGCTATCGCAGCTCCCAGCCTCATACGCTGAGTTCTTGTTCCCCAAATTCTAGGGAACAGCAGAAGTTAGGAGGAGGAAATTTTGAGGGCCGGCCAAATAGCTCAGTGGATTAAAGCACTTGCAGGCAGGCACAGGGGTTGGGGGTTCGATCCCTAAGCCTGCCATGCCAGCCCCATCTCTGGGGCCCACTGATACAGCAATTGAGACTAGGCGTGGTGGTGCCCACCTGTAATCCCAGCTCTTGGGAGGCTGTAAACAGGCACATCACTACAAGTCTGATCTAGTAGTGAGACCCTGAACACCAGAAATGTTATTGAAGGAGACAGCTCCTAAGAGCTAGAAGAAGGCCCAAGTGGGAAACCAGAGCCCACTTCTGTAAAGAAAATTTTATAGAGCAAAATCACGAGGTAGGCACAGCCCGGGACAAAACTATGATTGGCCAGTAAGATTGCAAGCCCTGCCACCTAGGTTATGCTGACCCAGGGGGACGCAGGTCACACAGCAAGTGTCCACTCCTGCTGGAGTGTGGCCTGTGACTCCTCAGTGGGGACTTTGGAAGGATGACACAGCGTGGGCTCCATTTAGGGTTCTTCATCCTCCTGCTCTGTGGGGACAGAGCTGGAGTCTCAGAGGGGACAGGGAGTGACTAGTGACATCCTCCTCGCACAGGATGTGAGGAGAGCCAGGAGCGCGGACCGGACGTGAAGGACTTGCCGCGGGGCCTGAGCACTCTCAGCGACAGCGCCTCTACCTCGGCTATGACCTGTGCAGCCCATGAGCTGGCTGAGCCCAGCTGGCCTGTCCCTGGCGTGCAGGAGCAGCCCGTCAGCACGGCAGGGAGGTTTCTGGCTCTTAGTCTGGTGCTTGGAAGGTGGCACGTGCTGATCCATGGGCTTTCTCCTCCTCATTTTTCTGATTCAGAGACTAAGCAGTCATCACAGAGTTTATGGAGAGTGGGGTCTTCCTTAGGAGGAGGGGACAGGGAGGACACTCATTTTGCAAAGTGTAGCTGCGTCTGTGACAGGGCAGCTCCCGCGACCCAGGCAGCGGCTCCCCTGCATCTCTGGCCCGTGTTGCAGTCGGAGGCCAGCCTATCCCCACCGACTACACTAGACTGTTAAAAGGGTGGCTCATGACAGTCGCTGAAATTAACCGCAGCTAGGTTTGTGCAGAATCATTTCTGTGCAGTGAGGGGTAAGAGCTCAGGTTCCAGTTAACAGATGCGAGCCTGTGGTTTGCAGAAGCGGGGAAATGATCGGCCCAGCCTGCGGCCAACTCATGTGCTCACGTGGCCTTTAGAATGTTGACTTTCAGATTATGTCCTCTAAATATTCTGGCAGCATAGGTGAGCAATCCTTCTGTGGCTAGCTAGATGTGACTCAGAAATGGAACTTTGCCTAGGGGAGGGAATAGTTTTTCCAGTTCAAGAGTTTAAGGGAAAGAGAAAGAAAACTTCTAAATGCTTTGATGTGCCCTTGTGTCTGGAGAAAACTCGCTTTAAAGGTGAACCAAGTCCTGAAGTCACAGACTTCTAGGTGGACAAAGCCAGAGGGAAATTTACAGGCCACCTCACCCCGCTTTGTCAGCAGAGCGGAAGCCACAGGCTGGCATCAGGGTCACCCAAGCTCCAGGTCAGCGGGGCGTGTGCAGACCCGTGACTCCTCAGTAGGCACCACCACCACCAGCACCTGAAGTCCTGTCTCTCCCCGAGTCTGCCCAAGTCCCATCCTGCCGAAGCCCTGGCTCGTGCGGAGGGAGGGTCTGCAGCAGGCCTTTGCTGCTGACTGTTTAAAAGCAACAGCTTTATTGAGATCAGAGCTCAGCTCCCACAAAAGCACACAGTCCACAGCACACAGTCCACGGCACACAGTCCACAGCACACAGTCCACAGCACACAGTCCAGTGGCTTTCCGGGCAGTCACAGAGCAGCACGACCATCACCACGACCCCAACTCTTAACTCTGCATCCGCACCCAGGAAACTACACGCTGTCCTCGTGTCCTCCTCTTCCAGGCCTGGCAGCCGTCCCTCAACTTCCGGCTCCCGTGTGAATGCGCACCACCAGACCTTCAGGCCTGATGCCTTTCACTCCGTGTGATTCCAAAGTCACCTGTGTTGCAGCACACCATGTGTTCTAGTCAGGGTCTTACCAGAGCAACAGATATAACACAAGGAACAGATAGAACACACGATGTGCCAGTCCGAGTCAGATGGGGAAGCGTGCCGAGAGCATCTGCACACGGCCAGCTGAAGGGTTTGGTCCCAAGGCTTTTATACTCACTGCAGTGTTCCATCCGTAGTGGTCTCTGCTGGTCTTAACAAGTTTCTCCTGGTTCCTAACAGTCTCTAACAGCCATCGTGTCTGCAAAGGAAGGCAGAAGAATCTGCTACGGAAAGTGGAAGGGTCCAATCTAGAGGCTGACGCGTCTGTGCAGGAAGCCAGGAGATAAAGTCCAAACTGAGTTATTCTGGGACAAGGCCTTCAGGGCTCACTGTGTGAAACAGCAGTGCAGCCAAATTGATAAAATGTGTCGACCACCAGGCAGCCAGCCATGTTGACACGGTGTATCAAGCACTGCAATCCACCCTTGTCAACTTGGCAGCCACATATATTCCTTAAATCAGTGTCCAGATACAGAGATGTGTGTGTGATTGCAGCAAACATTGGCACAACTACACTATCCTGTGTATAAACCGAGATGCACTCATACCTTCAACATCGACACAGGTTAATCCTTAAGAACTGGTGCTAAATCTATTCATACTATATATAGAGGTGAAATACTACAATTATAATCCCTTTGCTGTAGCTGATTACAGGGTAGTAGCTGATGTTTGGAACTACCTTCTTCTACACCACTACACCATGCTAGCTCATGCCTTCCCATGACCTAGGAATCTTCCTCTCTTGGCAGTCAGAGGGCAGACTGTGAGCAATGTATTGCACCCGTGTGAAGGTTTTGGCCTAAACACGTGTTCCATTCTCTTGGCCGTGTACCTTTCTGTCGAGTTGCTGGGTCACACAGCAAGTCTGTGCTGAGCCTTTCAGGAGGCGCTGGCTGTTTTCTGAAGTGGCTACATCATTTGCATAGTGGCCTGGTGGCTTCTCAGCTCTGTCCACGCTCACCGGCACTTGTGACTGTCCTTGGGTTCTAGCCATCCTGGAGAGCATTGCTGCTGGGGTGGGTCTTACAGCAGCTTAGTCCATTGATGCTTGGTACCATCTGCTTTGCCTGCACGCCTCCGGCATGGAAAGGGCGCTGAGATGGTGTCTTAGATGGTGTCCTTCACGCACTTCCATTGGCTTGCACCACCAGTGGTCTAGGCATGACTGTCCTGTGCCACCTGACAGGACAGCTACACATGCTCCCCTGGTTGTTTAAACCAGTAGAAATAGAGCACATACCAGTCGGAGCCACCAGCAGCCGCACTTGCACGTGGCAGCCCCATCTCAATCATGTCAAGGGTTGGAGTTGAATGAATGCTGTGACACCTGTAGGCTACCACCTTTTGTTTTTGTGGCCAATGTGTGTGTCTCAGCTGTGTGCCAGGTTCTGTGCCAGAGATAGGTGCCTTATCCAGAGAGGCCTACCCCACAGCCTTGTCTAGAAATACACAGGGTGGACTCCAAGGGTATTTAGAGAACAGGTGGTGGCTGGAGAAAGGGAAGTTCCGATGACAAACTTAGCAGGCACATTTAAAAGAAATGTGCCTGGAAATGTTCAACTTAGCCAAACCAAAAATAAAGGTCCAATTTCTTGGTTGTGGCCACTATGATGGGAAAGAGTTGGTCCTGCCGGATGTCCTGAGTTATAAGTATGTCTGTCCCTGAGATAGAAGGAGAACCCTGAGTTGCAGGACCACTGTGCCAGCTCTAGGCTCCACGGGTGACAGGCGGAAGCTCCCTCAAGGCGCACATCTCCCTTCCTGCTTCAGAGGCCCTCAGAAGTGGCTCCCTGAGCACAGGGCAGAAGTGCTAGTACAGAGAGTCCCTTCGCCACGCTGAGCCCACCAAGGCCGGCCCATGCCCATTTCTGGCTCAGGCACAGCTTGGGATCCAGGAGAGATTCAGAGCATCCCAAATGCTGGCATGAGGGTGGCCGGCACTCCTCCATGAAGAAGAACCAGAGGGACAAGTGCATAGCCACGTTGTGAGGCCAGTGCCCATGGGAAAAGGCGGAAAGGACCGGAGAGAGCCAGCACCTCACCAAATGTAGAGCCCTGGGATATCACCGCAGAAGCACAAACAAAACATCTCTCAGGGGAAGAAGACAATCTGCCCTTTGCAGGGAGAAGAGTGAAAGAGAATGTGTTGGTCACCTTTCTGTTGCTGTGATAAGATGCCTGAGGTAAACAACCTGAAGAAAGGTTTATTTTGGTTCACGGTTCCAAGGGCCCCAGTTCACGGTCATGTGTCCTGATGCTTATGTCACCAGAGTCATAGGGTTGTGGCGGAATGTGGCAGCAGAGGGAGCCAGGCTGCTGACCACAGGGCAGGAGAAGCACAGACCCGGAATCCCCACACATTCTCCCAGCATGCCTCGGGGACCCACCTCTTTCTGGCTTCAAGTCCCACCACCACCCAGAAACTCCACCAGCCAGGAATAGACCTTTCAGGGACATCCAGATCCAAACATAGGAGAAAGAGTCCCCGGGACCAGTCTGCTCGGATGCCGGGACCCCTGCCCTAGAGTGATTCCCAATCCTCGCAGGCACGGAGCTCACAGGAGTAAGTAACCTGACCCCACACGGTCATCCTGCTTGGAACAGGACCTTGCAGCAGCCACAGGCCCACTCCTGGGCACGCAGTGGCCCTGCCCCAGGGCACACCTCTGTCCCCTGGTGCCACCACACCCATCACTGCTGTCGGCACGGGGCCAGAGCATACAGTGGTGCTGGGGGTCCCACACCTCTCCCAGCCCACTGCTGCTGCAGGACGAGGGCTTCAGGACGTCCCTCCCTGGGGCCCAGTGCACTGAC
>PVJA010043786.1:0-16651 GCA_004027025.1 Myocastor coypus | reverse complement strand
ATTTTTTTTTTTTTTTTTTTTTTTTTTTCTGTCTTTTTGAGACAGGGTCTCGCTATGCACTTGAGGCTGGCCTTGAGCTCACTTTTGTAGCCCAGGCTGGTCTCGAACTCACACCGATCCTCCTGCCTCAGCCTCCCAAGTGCTGGGATACAGGCGTGCGCCACCATGCCCGGCCCAACAATGATTTTTTGAGGAATAAAACATTATGAATTTTTATGTAATCTAATTTATAGCTTTTTATTTAAACTTTTTATAATTTATTTAAAAACTCATTGCTTAAAGCCGGGCGTGGTGGCGCACACCTATAATCCCATTTATAATCCCATTACTCGGGAGGCTGAGGCAGGAGGATTGGTGAAAGTTCGAGACCAGCCTGGGCTACAAAAGTGAGCTCAAGGCCAGCCTGAACTGCATAGTGAGACCCTGTCTCAAAAAGACAAAAAAAAAAAAAAAGAAAGAAAGAAAAGAAAAGAAACAAAAAAAACCTCATTGCTGAATTTATAGTCACTGATACTTTGTATATTTTCCTGCATAAATGTTTGTTTCAGCTTTTCCAGTTAGGTCCGTGACCCATTTGGAATTCTCATTGTAAATATATGATACAATATGTATTGGACTAATCCGCTGCTGTATAGAACACTCTTAATCCAATCGCCTCCTCAAAATACCAACTATGAGTACAGAGACTTTGGGAGACACGTAGATCTGCACCTTACCAGTGGGCATGACTTGGAAGGGTGTGTTCCTGTTCCTAGCTCCTCCTTTCTTTTCTGCCTTCCAGATATCATATAGTGAGCAGGTTTTCTCTGCTAAGCTATTTCTGCCTTGGAGCCAGGGATAATGAATTGAACTCATTGAAACTATGACTCAAAATAGATCTCTCCTTTGAGTTGTGGATATCAGGTATTTTACCTCCTTTATGGAAAAATGACATCCCCTTTTAATCTTTAAACCTTTGATTACTATGACAATATTTTGTTCAATTAATTTAGTTATTTTCATATATCTTTGTTGTTCTAAAATTTCTCTTATTAGGCAGGGATTGGTTGTCAAGTTGTTGATATTTTGTTTCTTGCTGTCCATATTTTAAAATATCAGGTATTTGAGTACCACATATTTAATTGCTTTACCTTTCTTGTTCTTGGGAGAATCTGCTTCTATAACTTTTCACATTTAATTTTTGATTTGACAGATAAAAAAATAAAACTAATAATCTAGAATTAAGAGAAGTGTTGGTGTACAGCCTATGAAATGGAAAGCACTCACCATCTGTTACTGAATTGCTTTTCTAAAACATGTCAGGATATAGAAATATACACATAATTGTGTGCAAGTGCAAAGTTTATGGATTGCTTCTTTACTTCCCAACACAATAATTTTCCAAGAACTTCAGTATAATTGAGTATATTTGAGTATAATTTGGAAAAACAGAAGGAGAAAGAAGAAAAAGAGATGATAGGGCACAAAGGCAGCGTGCTCCTGCAAACGCGGAGCTGGGTATTGTGTCACACAGGTAGGGAGTGGGTGATGGCTTTGAGGTAGAAGGGTGTGGGCTGTCATGGAAGGAAAGGCAAGGCTGTGTGAAGAGCCAACCAGATCACAGAAGCATTAGGTGTCGTGCTGCTGTGATTTAGATTCCTTCTGTAGTAACTGATAAAAATGGAGGGTTGTAAGTCTAGGTATAATGAAAATAATATAAAATGATTTGTTGATTTTTTGTTATATCCATAGCCAGGTTGTGAGGGTCCTTCTTTTAATACCTTAGTTAATCCCTTCCCCTCATGACAATTTATATTTACTTAGTGTGTTTGATCAAAGTGAACAGAACAATTTTAAGTACCAATCACTGTTCCATAAGGAAAGGGAGAGCTCATAGATTTAACAAAAAAAGGCAGGATTTTTTTTTTTCTTTGCAATACAGAAGATTGAACTCAGAGCCTTACACTTGCCAGGCAAGTACTTATCTTTTTTTATTTTTTTATTTTTTAAAAAAAATATATTTTTATTTTTATTTATTTTTTCTTGTTTCAGAACTTTTGTTTGTTTATTTATTTTTATGGCCGGCTCAGCCTGCCCTGAGGGCAGGTCTGGACAGCATGTAGTGCCAGGGATCAAACCGCGGTCCCTGCAGCTGCCTAAGCTTTCCTAAGCAGGCACTTTAGACCACTGAGCCATCCTGCCAGGCTCCAAGTACTTATTCTACTGAGCTATCTCCCAGGTCCCTTCTGTCTCCCTGGTCCCTGGTTTTAATAAAAAGATTTCCTGTTACAATCCAGAGCATTACAGCAGTGCGCAAAAATGGACACTTAATGTGTGGTGACCTCAGTGACTGTCAGTTATGAGTCTTGGCTACTTCTGTGTCACCATAGTTGCTCAGTCCTTGTGGATTTGTTTCCAGCCAGAGTTTATCCAGAGACTTTTAAACATTGCCTTGATGATGTGGTGACAACCTTTAATATCCTGGCCACAGTGACTCTGAGTTGGTTGAGTTTATTATAAATTAGCCTGTTCAGAATTAGGAGGCTGTAGAACCAGGAAGTTCTTACTTAAAATAATGAAAAAGGGCTGACCAGATAGCTCAGCAAACTAAGGCCTGCTTAGGCAAGCTCAATGATTGGGGTTCCATCCCTGGTACCATATGCTATACTGGCCGCACTCTGAGGCAGACTGAGCCTTGACCTAGTCCAGATGTGGTGGCACATACCTGTAACTTCAGTGCCAAGGACGCTAAAAATGAGAGGATCGGTATGAGTCTGAACTGTATAGTGAGACTCTGTACCTAATACATGAAGAAAGACAGATTCAACTACATGATATATCTGTTCCTTGAAAGCAAAGCAAAATAAGGCTATTAACATCCACTTTTATTATATTCTAGGGAGTAGAGAAAGATCTGGAAAAGCCATATATTGCATTGCTATGTTGCTTAACCTCTCCTCTGTGAACAGAAAAGGTCACCTATTGTGTGATTCCATTTATATGAAATATCTGGAATAGGCATATCCACAGTTGCCTGTTAGTGATTGCCTCATGATTGCCCAAATACAGAGGGAATAAGCTAGGAGGTGAAAATGACCACTAATGTACTCAAGGTTTCTGCAAAACATGGTAGATTTTGAGGTTGAAATATAGAGAGGGTTGATAATTCCATTGGTTTGCATTTGCCAGTAATATTTCCTTAATATTTCACTGGACTGAGAATCAGGGAATTTCTCTAGATTTAAAATTCTATGCTGAAGGAAGGTGAGATTTCTTCTCAGGAAGACAAACCTTTAAGTGTATGTTAATTTTTTTATGTATTTTAGTACAGGGACTATAGGGTCTCACTACACAGATTGGATTCATAGTGATCCTCCTGTTTTCAGGCTCCTAAGTACTGGGATTACAGGCACAAACCACCATGCCTAATCTCAATTGCTATCTCAGTGGGCCCTGAGGTGGGGCCAGCATGGCAAACTGGGGATTGAGCCCTGGTCCCTGCATCTGTCTCAGCAGGTGCTTTGGTCTGCTGAGCTATTTGGCTGGCCCCTGTTAATGTTATATAATAATTCTTCCATTATCTGTATGCTATCTTCTAGGTACTGTACATACCTAGATGTATAGTTCAGATGCGTATGTATTTATGTAAGCAGATAAATATCACAGTTCTAGTACAATTTTAGTGTGCTATAAAACCGCCAATATATAGTATTAATAATCGAGGAGACCAAGAGAATTTTTAAAAGCAGGACTGTGGTTGGGGATGCTATTTAGGAGAAATGGAAAATTACTAACAAGTGAGGGATTCTTTTGGGGGTGATGATAATTTTCTAAAATTGATTGTGACAATGGTTGCACAACCTTGTCCACATACAAAAAAACCTACTGAATTGTGCCCTTCTAATGGCTGGATTATGTTGCGTGTGGAATTATATCTCAATAAAACTGATGTGCATCTATATGTATGTGTGGATGCATGTGTATATCCATAAAATAGAGGGAAAAAAGGAAGGAGAAGGGGAAAGAAAATTAAGGCAAGAGGGAGACAAGCAATAATCTAGAGAAGAAGCCATTATAGTGAGGAACTGATAAATGCGCCTAAAACTATAGAAAGAAATTAGTAGACCCCATGCCCATTAGATCCATTTTTCTATTTCAAGGAGAATGATGTTAACTGGTTGAAACAGGGAAGATTTGAAAGAGAGTTTCTTTGAGTAGAAAGCTTTTATGGTTTATATTTTGGGCAAAATGGTAGCAAGGAATGAGAGGCATCATGTTGGAAGTTGGAAATGTGTCGCTAATTGTGAGTGAAAAGTTGAGCATGAAGTAGGGGTTGGTATATTAAGAGCAGGGAGAAAGTGGATTAATCCCCTATTGTTGGATTAGCTAAATACTGCAGAGGGAAAAGCTCATAGGTCAGGGGCATACATCTGAGGCAATAAACACTGCTATTTGGTGAAATTGGAGCCAGCAAGGAAGGCATGCAAAAAAAGCAGGTGAATTTAGTTCAGTAAATGGTGAGAGATCTGGTTCAGCTTCAATCTTTAGCCAGTAGCCAATTTTTTCAGCAACATCTGTTGAGTAGGCTATCTTTCCTTCAGTGTATGTTCTCGGTCCCTTTGTTGAAGATCAAATAGCTGAATGTGTCTGGGGATGTTTCTGTATTTTCTATTCTGTCTCACTGATCTACATGTCTATTTTTGTGCTATTACCACACTATTTTTATCACTATTGCTTTTTTTTTTTTTTTTTTTTTTCAGTACTAGGGATTAAATTCAGGACCTGTGCTTGCCATGTAGGTACTGATGCTGCTGAGCTGTATCTGTGGCCATAAAATTTTAAAAGTTGCTTTGTATTATATAGCTTGGAGTCAGGTGTTTTGGTGCTTCCTACTTTGTTCTTGATGCCCAAATTTCTTTTGTTAGTCTGAGATTCAATTCATACTAGCTAAATCCTGGGAGCGGCTTATATGACATCTACAGAAAAATGGATAGAGTAAATATGGTATGTCTCAGTTACTCTTTTCTCCTTGCTGAGAAAAAATACTTGAAACTCAGAATTAAAGAAAGAAAGGTCTATTCACCTCAGAGTTAGTGGAGGTTTTAGTCCATACACAGTTGGCTCCAAGGCAGAGTGACATGTGGCAGAGAGCGACCATTCATGGTAGTGGAAGACATCAGAACAACAAAAGCAGAAGGGAGGAGTAGTGCAAACAATGAGAACAGAGAAGAAGTTCAGCTCCCTTATGTTGCATTCAGAGTACCTGCCCCAGGCCGGGTGTAGCGCTCTAACTCACAATCCCAGTAGCACTCCCAACCATAATCCCAGTAGCACTCACACTCAAATCCCAGTACTGGATCATGAGTTAATCACAAACTCTAGAAGTCCCCATGCCCCACAACTACATGAGGCTTCGGGGTAACAACTATACACAAACCATAGCATTACAGCTATACATAACTGAGTAGTATTCAATTATAACAAAGGATGCATTTGAGACAGGTGTAGGAAAGAATGGACACACCTGGAAAATACAGTGGTACCTTGGTTAATAAACTCAATTCTCTGCATGATTTTGATCATACTGCAAACTGTGGGAACTGAATCACATTTCCTCATAAGGTCGACATTGAGACTGACAACAAATTTGATTCAGTTCTTGTTCACCTCAGTTTGTGACCACAACCATGAAATCAAACACAACCACGAATCAAATTCGTGAACTGATGTACTACTATATGTCAAGAGAAATAAACCAGGCATACAAGCTTAAATACTATATAATATGTTTCATTGGAGGAAGGCAAAGAGCAAACAAAAAGATTTAATAGAGGGAAAAAAGAGACAGATCTTTGGTGTATGGGAAGGGTCCATGAGAATGGACGTAGGGATCAGAAAGGAAGGGAAAAGATTTAAGATGTGTCACTTACATGTACCAAATACCCACAGTGAATATAAATATTGTGGCATAAACAGGAGCTTGTAATGTTAACAACAAAAATGAAAATGGGAAAAGAGGATTTAGAACAAGAGAGAGGTAGGTGGGTGGGAGGGTGAAGGGGATTATAAAAAAATCAAGCTGTGTTACGTACGTGCACCCACTCCCTGCAGTGAATATCAACTTCATGCACTACAAATGCATACTACTATTGATGATGATGATGATGATAAAACAGTAGGTGAATTCTCAGTGTCAAGAAATCCAAGGGAGAATTTGAAGTAAAGGGATGGTCAACTTCCCTTTACATGCTGCTGCAGAAAGTTAGGTAGAAAAACTGAGGGAAGGTTATTAGACTTCATGATTAAGAAGTCAACTTTGATAGCTTAATGCATATGTTATACAATAGTAAGGGTACTGGCTAACTTTTGTAGCCTCTGTGGTAGCTGAATCCTTGTATTCAAGCACACTCAGGCCTTCTGGAGTTGAAAAGTTGCACCAACTTTCCTACTCCTATATCCTTCCTTGCTGTCATTGCCAAGCCTTCTGATTTAACACTTACTGTCTCTGTTCCCTTACCTAATATTCATTTTCCAGTCACTAACCTTCTGACTTCTGTGCTTTAGTTCACCAAATCTGCTACAAACAAGGCCATCAATTGTCCCAGTCAGTTTACCTTGCTATGATGAAAATGCTGCAGACCAGGCAGTCTAATGAACAGACCTTTATTTCTTACACTTTGGGAGACAAACAATAAGAGCAGAGTGCCAGCATGTTTGGACGCTTGGGAAAAGCTCACTTCACACAGTCCCTTTCTCACAGAATCTTTTTTTTTATTATTATTTGATTTTATTTTTCTTGTTTCAGAACTTTTGTTTGTTTGTTTATTTATTTTTATGGCCGGCTCAGCCTGCCCTGAGGGCAGGGCTGGCGCAGCCTGTGGTGCCGGGGATTGAACTGTGGTCCCTGCAGCCACCTGCAGGTGCTTTAGACCACTGAGCCATCCTGTCGGGCCCATCTCACAGAATCTTGACATGAGGGCTGAAGGAAAAGAAAAGGGAGTGTTTCTTTCATTTGATCTTGTAATGACAGTAATCTCATTAAAGAAGGCTCCACGTTTAGGACCTGGTCATTTGCCAATGGCTCCATCTCTTAATACCATCATACTGGGATTAGATTCTGAGCATATTGGCTGGGGAGATAGCTCAATGGTCTCATGGCTTGCCTGGCAAACGAAAGAACTCAAGCTCGATCTCCAGTACAACATTCTGTGCTGGTCCTGGAACCCAGGGTATGCTGCGTGGGTGACCAAAACTAGTCATGATGGCAAGCACCTATAATACCAGCACTGGGGAAGCTGAGACAGGAGGATCACTGAGTCTGAGCTGTGTGGCAAGACCCTGGATCAGATAAATAAGTAAACATTTTAAAAAATAAGGTATGAGTACATGAAAACTGGGAAACCATTCGGTACATATTATCAATGTTTTTTATTGCTACATGTGATAATTTTTAGTCTTTGGTATATGTGAGGGACACAGGTAAGAGGCAAAGCAGGATGGCCGGGGATGAGAAGGATCATCCGGTAGAGACAAAAACAGCAGGCACCTTCTGCTTTCTTTTAGGTGTTCCTGTGCTTCTCCAAGGCAGTCAGTGTTCAATCCAGTTCTGACTTTGCATCACCTCTCTTGGTTACACGTATTTCCTGATGTGGTGTCTACAAGTTCAGTTGCTTCATTTACCATGCATAGACTAATGACTCTGTGTCCACTCCATATAGCTTTATTGAGCCACAGGTACTAAAACATTCATTAAACAATTGTATAGTTACAAAAGTGCTAGATCTTACTAAGATGAAACTAGATGTTTTAGCTAAAATATTTATCTATTTAAATTTCAAGCCATGGCTCTGTTATTAAAATCTATAATGACCTTGCAAAACTGTTTTAAAGGCTCTGGGAATTATTGCTATATACAAGTAATGTAGGAATTCATTTTTAATTGTTTGAATTTTATTTTAAAGAGTAAAAACAAATAGCAGAAGGAGAGAGAAACGCAATAATAAGCAACAGTACAAATGGTACAGACTTTCAAAGCAAAAATAAAAACTTGACAATGGCTTCTGTACTGCATATTTTCATCATCAAACCTGGTGTTCAGATCGATAGATACAGGTATGCCTAATTGGTCAATTAATTAAACAATACTTACTTTCAATAAACCTTCATTTTTTCTTGTCCTCTTTTATATTTTTAAAGTATATTTTAAAGACAGTGTATTAATTGGTAAGACATTAGAAATGAAACACATCTAGAAGAACAAGGTGAGAGGTATTCAACCATGGTTTTGTATTGCGCTTTGCTGTCTTCAGTGTAGCTGCTTAGATTATAGAAAATAGCATATAGAATTAGTAATTAGTTGAAGGGAAAATTTTAAATGTTAACTGCTATTTTCAAAAAGTTAATGGAAATGAAAACTACAATCATCACAGCTATCCTGAGTATACATTTGCATGATTTTGCCACCTTACTTTTTTTTTCTTTTTTTTTTTTACTATCTTTTTCCTTTTCCCTAATTTTCATGGAAATTCATTCTCATTGTAAATATCAGTTCTTCAAATTCAACACAATTCATTGAAGGTTATTTAATTAAATAAATCATTAAACATCATTGATAATTTGCTGCATATCCTCTCTAGATTTGTGTGGACATATCCAGCTCTTCTGTGTGTGTATATTGAATTATATCACCTTGGTTTGTATCCATGGTCCCAGTGTACATCTTAAATGCTGAGTAGTTACGGAAGGAGAAGAAGAGTGCAATGTAGAGGAAGAGAATGAGGAGGAGGAGAAGAGCAGGAGCAGAATGTGGAGGAGGAGAAAGAAGAGGGGTAGTATAGAAAGATTAAATGGTTGTTGCTGAGCAGGTGTGTCACCTTCTTACAATCTGTTGTGAGAAAATAATTAGTAGAGGTGCCAAAGTGTTTCTGGTCTTTTGTTGTTGTTGTCCAGGGACAAGAAAACATAGAACAGCCTGAGAGTGAGCCAGCTTGGAACCAGCACTCCAGGCATTGTGATACTTAATCCCAAAGTGACACACACTAGGGCAGGACCATTTGTCTTGGTCTTCACCCCGTACCCTAGTTGGAGCCCATAGGCTGAGTGCACTCATTGCTAGTTGGGTGAACGAGTGAATGAGAGCAGTCAGGAATTCTTCTGAAAAATTATGAATCTTAAGTGTTTTGTAGTGCCCTGTGTTGAAGTCTATAATATAGATCATCTCAGGGTACTAAGGAATGGGGAGCCATGAAATTCAGTTGTCTCAAGGTGAATAAGGAGCTGAGATTAACAAATCAAGGACCCACTGAAAGATTCTAAAATTGATGTAAGGATCAACACCATTATGGGTGTACAGGGAAGATAAAATCTAAGGGCCAGCATAGCTAAATGTCTTGGGCATTCTAAGAGATTATTTGGAGGTGAAGTGATATCATCACTTCCAAATACAGAGATTTATACAATACAGATGAATGTTTCTGACTTAGCTCTGGGTTGCTAGCACCTGCAAAAGTGAGACAGTTCTAGAAGGTAGTTCCCATCTTATTTATTTAATGGGTACCAGGACCCCACATCAGACACACAGGAGTTACTATTATTTCTCTTTCTCAAATAGAGGTAGATCAAGCTGACTGGTTTTGTAGGAGATATTGATTATATTCCCACTTCTGAGTAAAGTGACTAAGTTTCTGCTTCTAGTATGGAAACTTCTTTCTCATTGAGGAAGAGAAACTATGGAGAGGAGTAGGGTACAGTAGGGTTACAGAATGCACTATGGACAGTGAAACATGAAGAGAAGTGGGGACTTGCTTAGTTTTTTTCTTTCCAGTTGAAGCCAGTGCTAGGGCATGCTATGGAAGCATGCTACAACCAAGCCACATGTGTAGCCTGTTTCATTTTAATTTGAGACATGATCTCACTTAATTTTTAGGCTGGGTGATCTACCTGCCTCTGCCTCTTAAGAATATCAGGTTATATGTATGGTCTAGTGTATCTAGCCAAGTTATCTTCTGATGAAGGAAAATATTTGAGAGACAGAGGAGATAATCTTTGCTCTCTTATATAGAACATGTTAGCATAATGATTAATTTGCTTTTAAAAGCCAAACTCAATACAACATATTATGGGCTTTTCAAGTGAAATAAATCTTACATGTTTTTCTTTTTTAAAAAAATTAATTTATTGGTACATTTTAGGTATAAACAGTGGTCACACTGAACATAGGGTATATGTGCCTGTACATGATATATCGTGATTCTTTTTTTCCCCATTCCCCTGCTCTACTTTCAACCTATCTTTCCCTGGCTATTTACAAAATATTAACTTCTACTTTCCTTTTCCATTTCTCTTCCCTTCACTCCTTATTTGAACATTTTTTCCTATTTTGCAATATCTATTAGACATTTTGGTATTTATTTACATTTTCAATTTCTTATCAGGGCAGTTGCGTGGTATCTACATGTGTGTCTGATTTATTTTACATAACAGAATGTTCTCAAGGTCCATCCGTTGGCCTAGGAAAGTCTCAAGATTATTCTTCTTTATGGTTGAGTAATACACCATTGTATAAAAATACCAACATCTTTTTTTTGGGGGGGGGGACTGGGGATCAAACTCACGACCTTGAACTTGCCAGGCAGGCACTTGTGCCACGGAGCTATCTTCCCAGCCCCACTTTTTGTATCCATTCATTTGGGCTGTTTCCAATTTTGCTGCTACACACTGTGCCACTGAAGTTATTTTAGAAAGCTGTCAAGAAGAGGAATGGTCAGGTCCAATGAAACCTGTAGTGCTAGGTTTTGTGAGGAATCTCCATACTCATTTACACAGTGGGTACACTTGTCTACATTCTGAACAGTGGAGAAGATTTCTTTTTTCCCTATCCCCCCACCAGCATTTATTACTGGTTGATTTCTTTCTGGAGTGAGATGGAATTATAACATTGACTTAATTTGTCTCTTTTGAATGACTAGTGTTTTCAAAAATTTTGGTTATATTTATTTGCTGTTTCTACTTCTCCACTTCAGAAGTGTCTATTCATCTCAGATACACATTTGTTGGGTTAGGCTTATATTTGGGAGATTTTGACTTTTTTTAGTTCTTTGTATATTGTATGTAGCAATCTTTTATCTGAGGATAAGGTAATTTTTCCCACACTGTGAGCTGTCTCTTTACTCTATTTGTAGTTTATTTTGCTGTGTAAAAGTTTTTTAATAAAATGAGATTCCAAAATAGTGGCTATCCTTGTAGCCCTTCTTTTTCTCTAATTTTTGGTCTGTAAACTTGTATTCTTAACCCACCAGAAGAAAAGCTTAGTGATACTGTAATTCTATAACATAGGTACTTGAGAATGACATTAATGTCTTTCTGAGTACCAAAAATCTTAGACTTGACTTGGAATTGATATTTTCTATAAATCACTGGTATTCTAATATATCTCTAGAGAATATGATAAAAGCAGTTACACATTTTTACACATTTAGAAATTTAAGTATATACAAAATTGTAACCGGACAATCCTATGGCATTTTCCTAGTCTCTTGTTTTCATTTAATACCCTTTTTTGTTTCCTCGTAAAGCAACATTTAATTCAGAGAGAGAGAGAGTATAGCGGTAAATGAAATTACATTAGAAGCAGCACACATCTAAAAGATCAGAATGACAGGCATTCCAAGCATATTTTTACTGTTGCTATTTTTACACATTGCTATCCTCAGTGTCAAAAACATTTTGGAGGTTTCTAGGACCATTATCTAACTCATTCTGTGTATATAAGTGCATGGCTTTACCCCTGCCATGCTTCCGATCTTCTCCTTGCAGTCACTTCATTGTTTAACCCTAAAGTCCTTGATTTCAATTCAGCTCTGTTATGCCTCTCCATTTTTATTTCTTCTTTTGAGATCTTATACTAGAGAGACTATACAATACATACACATGTAGGTCTCGTTTATTTCACTTATGAGTGTATGCTCAAGGTACATCCACTTATATATGAAGTCTTCTAGTTTATCATTGTTTATAGCTGAATAATATTCCATTGTATAAAAGTACCACATCGTTTTCAATCATTCTTGAGATAATGGGCATTTTGATTGTTTCCAAGCTTTGGATATTACAAACTGTGCTGCTATAAAAATAGGTGCACAAGCTGGTCGTGGTGGCGCACACATGTAATCCCAGCACTTGAGAGGCTGAGGCAGGAGGATCAGTGCAAGTTCGAGACCAGCCTGGGCTACAAGAGTGAGGTCAAGGCCAGCCTGAACCACATAGTGAGACCCTGTCTCAAAAAGACAAAATAAAATAAAATAAAATAAAATAAAATAAAATAAAATAAAAATAGGTGCACAGGTATCACTATGGTATGATGTTTTCAATTCTTCTGGAAAAATTTCCAGTAGGAGGATAGCTGGATTGAATAAGATTTTCAGTTCTAGTTTTTTAAGGAGTCTCCACACTGCTCTCCATAATGGTTGCACCTGTCTGCATTCATACCAGCAGTGGAGAAGGGTTCCTTTTTCCCCACAGCCTCTCCAGCATTTGTTGCTGGTTGATTTCTTTATGATTGCCATCCTTACTGGGTGAGATGGTATCTAAGTGTTGTTTTGATTTGCATTTCACGAATACCTGGCGATGTGGAGCATTTCTTCATGTATGTGTAGGCTTATCAAATTTCTTTCTCTGAGAAGTATGTGTTCATCTCAGATGCCCATTTCTGGATTGAGTCTTTGAATTTTGGGGCCCTAATGATATTTAGTTCTTTATAGATTCTAGATCAGCAGTTCTCAACCTGTGAGTCACGACCCTGGTGGGGGTTGAATGACCAAAACACAGGGGTCGCTTAAAGCCACCAGAAAATGTTATTTATTTGGAATTACAGTTTTGAAGTAGCCACCAAATTTTTTATTTTTTTTATTTTATTTTATTTTTTTTTTGGTTTGGGGTCACCGCAACATAAGGAACTGTATTGCTAGGTCATGGCATTAGAAAGGTTGAGAACCACTGTTGTATATAGAAGACCTTATTCTGAATACTTATTAGTTAAAACTTCTTGAAATTTGTGGGTTGTCTTTTGACTCTGTTGGTAATTTCTTTTGAGGTGAAAAAACTTAGCCAGAGGAGGTCCCAGGTGCTGATTCTTTCAACTGTTAAACATGCATTTTGATTTTTGTCCATGAATTCTTTGGCTACCCCAATGCCTTCAAGATATTCTCCCACTTTTTCTTCCAGGAATTTAATGATTCTCTTTGAATAGTTAGATCTTTAATCCATTTTGACTTGAGTTTAGTGCATGGTGATAGACCTGCGTCGTTTAGTTCCAGCAGCATTTGTTAAAGAGGTTATCTTTTTCCAGTAAGCATGTTCGGCCCCTTTGTTGAAGATAAGGTGGCTGAGTGTGTTTGTATTTGCTTCTGAATCTTCTAGTCTATTCCACTGATCCTCAGGTCTATTTATTTTGTCAATGTCATGCTGATTTTATCACAGTAGCTCTGTAGTATAACTTTAGGTTAGGAATTGTAATGCCTCCTGCCTTGTCTTTGTTGGCCAGGATTGTATTTGCAATTCTAGATCTTTTTTGGTTGCAGATAAATTTTGAGAATGATTTCTCCAGATCTGTGAGGTATGTTCAAGGTATTTTGATAGGTATTGCATTAAATCTGTATCACAACTTAGGAAGCATGGCCATCTTCACAATGTTGATTCTTCCTATCCAGGAGCAGGGAATATCTTTCCATTTTCTGGAATCCTCTAGGATCTCTTTTTTTCAGAGTACTGTAGCCACTAATTTGGCTTTAGCCCCTCAAGATCAGTGAGAACTCGGGACATAAAGAGAACTGTGCTATAACCTCCTATAACTCAGTGGTTTCCCGAATTTTCTGTTCAAGGAGATTGTGCGGCTACAGAGGGAAGGGATTGAAGTTACATTGTGTGCCAAGGAGAGTCACTTAGAGAGAAAACATTCACATAGGCTTTCACAAAGAGCAAACTGCCCAAGCAATGGCCATGATTCATCCAAATGACTGAAACTGACAACAGTTCTACAAGGCACTGTACATGATTCCAAAGTAAATCCTGAGGGGATTTGACTGACCTTGAGAGATGCATAAGTTATGTGTTTTGCTGTACAGATTGTGCTTAAACTTGCCCTTAACCACCCTGCAGAAAAGTTTAACCACAAGACATAGAAGGGAAAGCTAGATTAGAATGTTGAACTGTAAAAGGCTTATATCAACAACTTCCAACATCGCCAGTTTTACCAATAACCCACTGTGATTATCAGACATTGGATTATGTATATAACTACTTTCTCTTAGCTCAAAGTGAAGAAATTTGGTTGTTATCAATAATGATTTGAAAAATTATAACATCTACACCCTGTGCTCTGTTTAGCTAATAGGAGGACAACAATATTCATTGTATGAAATAGATAAATGTACCACTAACGTGTTTTGAAACTGTCACATTGTTATATATTGTTATTTCTTATTAAAAGCAATAAAAATAAAAAATACAGAAAAAAAATAAAAGAAAATGAGATTCCAGTCATTGATTCTTTATACTTCCTGTGAGATTAAGGCTTTTCTAATAAAGTCTTTACCTACATTAATGTCTTCAAGAATTTTTCCTATTCTTTCTTCCAGCATATTTTGTGTCATTTTTTAATATTTAGATCTCTGACTTATTTTGATTTTATTTTAGCACATGATTGCAAATATGGTCTAGTTTTAATCTATGGCATGCGGAAAGCCAGTTTTCCAGAGTCATTTATCAATGGACTATCATTATTCCAGTGAATGTGTTTGGCTCCTTTGTCAAAGATAAGCTGGCTAGAATTATTTTGCACTTGTCATCTGTCCCACTGAGCCTTACATCTGCTTTTTTCTTTTTCCAGAATCATGTTTTTTTTTTTTTTTTTTTTTTTTTTTTTTTTTTTTTTTTTTTTTTTTTTTTTTTTTTTTTTTTTTTTTTTTTTTTTTTTTTTTTTTTTTTTTTTTTTTTTTTTTTTTTTTTTTTTTTTTAATCACAGTAGCTTTGTAGTATAATTTCAAGTCATGAATTAGGATGTCCCCTGCTTTGACTTTGTTGCCCAGAATTGCCTTTGCTACTCTCAGTCTCTTCTGGTTCCAAAGGAATTTTAGGATTGTTTCCATAATTATGTGAGATATGCTATTAAAGATTTGGTTGGGAGCCAGGCGATGTGGCTCATGCCTGTAATCCCAGCACTTGGGAGGCTGAGGCAGGAGGATCGGTGCGAGTTAGAGACGAGCCTGGGCTACAAAAGTGAGCTCAAGGCCAGCCTGAACTGCGTAGTGAGACCCTGTCCCAAAACAAAACAAAACAAAACAAAACAAAACAAAACAAAACAAAACCAAAAGATTTGATTGGGTTGCATTAAAGTCATACAACAATTCTGGGTCTATAGCCATTTATACTGTATTGATTCTTTTTTAAAAAGATTATTTTATTTTGACGAGTAAGAACAGAAGCAAAAACAAATAGAAGAAATGAAAGAAAGATGGTAACATACAACAATACATGTGTTACAGATTTTCAGACAGGAATAGCTAATTAACTATTAATATTATTAATACGGTTGATATACTATTTTTAGCATCAAATCTGTTGCTCAGATTAACATATAGTTATGCAAGATTGGACAAATAATTGAATATTAATATTTGCTTTCAGTAAATCTTAATTTTTTTCCTTGCCTTTTAAAAAATTATTTTGTTCTTGTTCATGGAAGTATTTCTCTTCTCCATTAAACTCAAAAGAGAGTTTTGCAAGGTATATCAGTCTGGGTTGTAATTTGTTTTCTTGGAGTACTTTAAGTATTCTTCTTGACTGGATGGTTTCTGAGGAGAAATCTGATATTATTCTGATAGATTTCCTTTAAATATGAGCTATTTCTTTTCTGTAGTGGCTTTTAGTATGTTGCTCTGGTGCTGAATTTCTGGGATATTGATTATTATGCACCTGAGTGTAGTTTTTATTGGATTGATATTATTTGGAGTTGTGTACACCTCAGTTACCTGAATATCAGATTGTTCCCCCATATTTGGGAAGTTTTCTGCCATTACTTCTGCCCATATTCTTTTTATGTCATTTGCATTGCCTCCCTCTTTCTCATCGATGTCTATTAGTCTTATCTTGTTCATCTTTGCATCGTCTTGCAGCCACTGAATTATTATTTCCTGGATCCTAGTTGTTTTTAAGAGATCTTTCCTTACTTTTTCACTAGCTTCAACAGTGTCTTCAAGGTCTGAAATGACAACTTTTAATGGAGTTTTTAATTTCTTGTACATCTCTTTGAATCAGTTTCATGCATTTTATTTCTTTCCTATATTGCTCATTGAAGGGTTCCATCATTTTTCTATTTTCCTCTATTTTTAATCAGTGTCTTCTTTACACATTCTTAGTAATTCTTTCATTATAGTTATCATTTCTTTTTGTTTAACCCTTGAGATTATTTCTGATCTTATGTCTTCTATATTATTCAATGGTTGTTTCTTTTTTTTCAATTCTTTTATTGTTTAAATTTAACAATGGTTATATTACATATTTTCATCATCGGATCAGTTTAGATTAATACATATAGGTATATAAGATTGATAAAACAACTAAACATTAACCTTTCTAAATCCACATTACTTTTTTTTTTTCTTTTCCCCCTTTTTTT
>PVJA010043785.1:0-16569 GCA_004027025.1 Myocastor coypus | reverse complement strand
TCCCAGGCCCTGTGTTTGCTCAGAACCTGAGCCTGGGGCAGAGAGCACAGAAGTATTTACTTATGTCACTGCCGGCCTCCCTCCTGGAGGCCCCTGAGGGGAACGCTCTCAGAAGTTCACTTATATAACCCTGTCCACACAGCAGAAAAAGAAAGAAGTACTTCTACCATCTCAGACATATTTCAAAGCTGGATAGCTGGAAGCTTCCCTCTTTTCTCCCTCCCTCACCATCGCGCCACCATGGACTTTAGTTTTGATTCCCATGCCCACCATGGGGAACTAGGGAGATCTTTCTAGAAGTAAGGAGTGGAGGGAAATGAAATGCACTAGGAGATGCAGTGTGCCCAATACCACCAGGGCCTTTATATTTATTACCTCATTTCTACACTGGAGATGTAGCACAGTGGCACAAACACCTGTCTGGCAAGTACAAGGTCCTGAGTTCGATCCCTGGCATGGAATGCAAGCACAGAGAGGATAAGTAACTTTCCAAAGGCCACTCAGCAGAGCCAGCTCAGGCCGGCCCTGACATCTTAGTTTTCAGACATCTCACTTTAAATCCATAGCATGGGGATTGGTGAGGGAGCAGAGCATGTTGGCTTGGTCAGGGCTTCCTGTGTGACTCATCTCCCCTCTGGCCTTCCCTGTTTCCTAGGCTGGGCTACGTCTCCTAGAACCCCGTCCTCTCATGGCTCCTCCTGGTGTGTCAGTGCCGTCGCCCCACACTCACTCCAGTAAGTTCTTCACAGCTAGAATGTAGCTCTTCCTTTCTCCACCTCACAAAATGAAAACTATAGCCATAAAGTGAAGCAGTTGGAAGCTTGAACCCTGGCCAGGTGCAGAAGCACATGTACCACCTGTCCTCAGGAGGCTGAGGCAGGTAGGAGAATCGCAAGTTCAAGGCCTGTTGGGAATTTCAGCAACAGTGTATCTCAAAACATAAGCAATGAGGTGCTGCTCAGTGGTAGAGAGGGGGCCTAGCATGCTTGCGGGTTTAGCCCAGCAGAACAGGGAGGAAGCCTGAATGCTGGAGCATTCGGTCTAAGTTCTTCCACCTCCTTCTTCTGCTTTCATTGACTGCAACCACTAGCCAGTTATTTTATTTTATTTTATACTTTATTTTTTTAATTTTTATTTTATTTATTATTTTTATTCTTGTTTCAGAACCTTTGTTTATTCACTCATTTTTATTTTTTTATTTTTTTTGTGGGACCGGGGTTCATACTCTCGACCTTGCACTTGCCCAGCAGGCACTTGTGCCTCGGAGCCATCTCCCCAGCTCTTTTATTTATTTATTTATTTATTTATTTATTTATTTTTTTATTTTTTTTTGTGTGTTCACTCATTTTTATGGCCGGCTCAGTCTGCCCCAAGGGCAGGGCTGGCGCAGCATGTGGTGCCGGGGATCGAACCTCAGTCCCTGAAGCTGCCCAAGCTTCCTCAAGCTGGTGCTTTAGACCACTGAGCCATCCCACTGGCCCCAATTTTATACTTTATTTATTTATGTTATGGCCAACTCAGCCTGCCCTGAGGGTGGGGCTGGCACAGCACGTGGGGCTGTGGAGCTGGGGGTCAAACCTGGGTCCCTATGGTTGCTGAAGCAGGTGCTTTAGGCTGCTGAGCTATCTCGCCAGCGGCGCCCCCTCCCCTCACCAGTCATTTTGCCTCTCAGAACCTTGGTTTCCTCACCTGTAAGGTGGGAATTATGCTATTCCCCTCCTGGACTCTTATAGGATGCAAGGACTTACACAAATAGAAGTAGGCCGTCCAGATGAAAAGTTTATTTGTGGATCAGACTCTGTGATTCCCTGGGTCAGATTCCCTGGGCTCTTACTCTGCCTCACTTGGGGACCTTGGACCAGAGAGTCCCTTCCTGGGACAGCTGCGTTATTTATCTATCTATCTATCTATCTATCTATCTATCTATCTATCTATCTATCTATTACCAGGAATCAAACTCAGGACCTTGCACTTGCCAGACAGGTGCTTGTGCCACTGAGTTCTCTTCCCGGCCCTGCTGTGTGCATATAGACAGTCAAATACACTCTTTTAGGACTGATTCTTTTTTTTAAAAAAAAAAAAAAAACTTTTGTTTATTTATTTTTATGGCCGGCTCAGCCTCCCCTGAGGGCAGGGCTGGCGCAGCATGTGGTGCCGGGGATCGAACCGTGGTCCCTGCAGCCGCCTAAGCTTTCCTAAGCAGGCACTTTAGACTACTGAGCCATCCTGCCAGGCCCTCTTTTAGGACTGATTTGATACGGTCAAGTACAGTTCTGAGTGTGTGTGTTGGGGGACTGTTAGGACCAACAAAATGAGAGCTGTCACTGTATCCCTGGGATTCTGACCCCATAGCCCAAGGTCCACTGCCGGCCCAGTACCACACAAATATGATCCCCACTGAGGGCCCCTCTTCCTCTGAGCTCCGTGGCACTTCCAGCTGTCCTGGATTCAGTGTTGCATCTTCACTGTGGTGGAGGCCTCATAAGCGGGAAACACTCACTGATGCCACAGGCCAGCCCTGCTCCTGAGCGCCCATTGCTCATCTGTATCCATTTATTTCATTCAGCAGACACACCTTCATTCTCTTCATTTTAATTTTTTTTTCTTTTTTTTGTATTTTTAGGATAGGATCCACAGTGTCTCACTATGTAGATCAGACTCATAGTGATTCCTCTGTGTTTATTTTTTTATTTGTTTGTTTGTTTATTTATTTATTTATTTATTTATTTGCAGGACCAGGGATTGAACTCAGGCCCTTACACTTGCTAGGCAAGCACTTATTCTACTGAGCTATTTTCCCTGGCCCCTGATTATCCTGTGTTTAGCCTCTCATGAGCTGGCATTACAGGTGTGCACCACCACTCCCAGCCTCAATCCGTTCCAGCATGCCCCAGAGGCAGGGCCAGCGCGGCAAGCCTGGGATCAAACCCCCTGGCCCCTCCACGCATATGCATTCTTTTTTTGTGTGTGTGTGTGTGTCTTTTTGAGACAGGGTCTCGCTATGCAGTTCAGGCTGGCCTTGAGCTCACTTTTATAGCGGGTCTTGAACTCACATTGATCCTCCTGCCTCAGCCTCCCGAGTGCTGGGATTACAGGCGTGCACCACCACGCCCGGCGACATCTGCATTCTTACAATGTGCTTGAAAGTGTCCAAGGCACTGGGCATTATAAGGGAAAAGAAACTCTGCACAGCCCCCACACTCGGGGAGGTCTGAGTCTTGGGTGGGACGCAACCGTTGGTCCCTGGAAGATGCCAGCAAGAGAGGAACAGCACTGTCGAGGGCATAATGTGGGCACTAGCGTGACCCTGGGATAAAACATCAGCAGTTTCAGTAGGGGAGGAAGGGGCCCCCCCTCCATTCAGGAGCCCCTGGGCAGGGGTGGGAGGGACTGACTGGGCTGAGCTCAGATAGAGAAGATGGTGTAGGAGCTCCAGGCTCCAGAACCTGCGTGATTGGGGGAACGCTCACTTGGGACCCCCTATGCCCTGTTCCTCTCTCAGGCAGGAGCTTTCTTTCCCTCAATAAATATATTCTGCTCATAGAAAGAAAGAAAGAAAGAAAGAAAGAAAGAAAGAAAGAAAGAAAGAAAGAAAGAAAGAAAGAAGAAAAAGAACCTGCATGGCCTCACTGGCCAGGCTAAGTTCTAGCATGAAGTAGACTCAAGGCTTTTAAAGCTTCTTTCTTGAGTGAGGACAATATGCAATGTGTCAACTGTTAAAGAAAGAAAGGGGAAAAGAAAAAAAAAAGTAATGTTTATTGGAAAAAAACTGTAATTTTGCTACAGTTATGATTCAGAATGTAAATACCTGATATGCATTATGTATTTGCCGATGGCTTTAGGCAACCCCGGTGTTTTGGTCATTCAACCTCCACTGGGGTCGCGACCCACAGGTTGAGAACTGCTGAACTAGAAGCTTTTGGTACAATGTCTGGCAGATAGAAAATGCCTAACAGATATTTTAAATCTCTTGCTGCATATACCCACCATCTTTAGGGACTGGATTATAATACAAAACTGCACATTTAATGCCAGAATCATCTTTGTGCAGCTGAAATTACAGTATTTCTTTCATGAGAACTTAAAATATTACATATGATCAATGGCTCTTAAACTAAATACCTTGAAAATAATGTAATATTTTCTTGATTACTGAAGCTTGTTAATTTATATTTGCTATTCATACTAGAAATAATGTATGGTATATAATATCAGTTCTTACCAATTATTAGTTTTATATCATTAACTTCAAGGTATCATGCTTTTGTGGTTATAAATATGATGATCACACCTTAAAAAAATAAAGCTTCTTAAGACTGCGTGGGGTGGAAGGATTGCAGGACACAGAGTGGAGGTTTACTAAGCAGGACCCAGGCCAGAGGAGACTGGAGCCCAGACCTGGGCAGGTGGGAAGGATGAGGGACATGGGAAAATGTTTAAGTGGGCTGGGGAGATAGCTCAGTAGAATAAGTGCTTGCCTGGCAAACGCAGGGTCCTGAGTTCAATCCCAGGTACCACCAAAAAAAAAAAAAAAAAAAAAAAATCAAGAAAACGTGTAAGAAATGATGATAAATCTGAGGGACCTTGGTGACTGGGGGTGAGGAACTGGTGACAGGCAGAGAGGTGGCTGCCACCAGGGACTTCAGATCTGGATTCCACTGTCTCCAGAGAAAGGACTACTAGGGAGTTTGGATTTGCACCATCTCAGCTGTGAAGTGGTCATTGGAAAGCTAGACAGAGACAGGCATAAGCAGATTTGTTTCTAGAAAGTTCTCTGGGTTGGCTGTGTGGCTGGTAGGTTTTGAGTGGCGAGGGCTCTTCCATCCTCTCTGGATCAGCCAGGTCGCACTGAGCACACCAGCCCATCTCGCTGTGCTGTAAGTTGGAGTATCGGTGGGTGCCTGTCCCCAGCTGGGAAGCTCGCTCCTAAGGTGACTGCCCCCCCCCCCGACGCTGCTCCTGCCCAGGCGGTCGGGGTCCCTGGATGGCACAGGCTTCAGCGGGGCTCTGTGTCTGCTGTAGTCTGTGGGTAAACAGAAACGTGACAGGGCAGCTTGGCTGGGAAATGGAGCCCACTAGCCTCTGTAGCAATGGCCGACCTGGCCGAGGCCCCCAACGTAGGGCGCCCTGTGCACCCTTGCACCTGGCCCCTTCTTCCCTGCCTGTGCCCTCTTCTTGCTCTTTATTGTGCTCCCTGGACCCCTGTCTCATGCTTGCCCACCCATCCCTGCATCCTGAAGGTCTCTTTTCCATTCCCACCCACACTTTACAGAGGGCCAGGGTTGGACGGGGAAGCAGAGGACCCGGTGCAGGTCCTGCACCGGCACTTCTGTGACTTGGGAGGAGGAGTTCCTTGGCTTCTCCGATCCTCAGTGTCCTTCGTGTGAAGCAGAGGAGGCATGATGAGGATTTAGTAGGGTTGTGAAATTCAAGCCACAGACACAGTGGTCGCCTCTGGCCCATGCGGGCAATGCTCATCCTGCACCTGCCTGGAGCCTTAGAGTTGGACCTAAACAGTGCATCTGGGCCCCCAGCTGTGCGTGCACCTGGAGTCCGCCTGCCTCCCACCTGGGCCTTTAGGCCATCGGCCCTGATTAAGGGATCACAGTGCACTGAGACTGGGAGTTTCTGCGCATACACCCCAGGGCTCTGTGGCGGAAGACCTTGGGGGGCTGGAGGACCTCAGAGGCAGTGTCCAGGGCAGATCAGCACCCAGAGGACTCGGGACTAGTGGGGCCACTGAGCACAGCAGATAAGGCCTGTGAGACTTTAAGGACCTTTTGAGGAGGTTTTCATTTCTTTTAAAATGGGAGGATACTTGTTAATATTTTGATTTTTTTTTCCTTCATATTGGAAACAAAACAGTGTAGTGGCCAGGAATGTGTGCCATGGTTGGCTGGGTCCTAGAAGTTACAGTACAGCCCTGGCCCGCTCTTCCTTGCTCAAGCATTTTCCATCAGTTTTTAGCTGGTCCTTGCAGTACAGAGGAGGGCAAGGAGGACAGTGCCTGTCTGTCCACGGTAGTAAGAGTCAGAGGCAGGATTTGGACCTAACTGCTGCCATCTTCTCACATAGAGTCCTCAAGGCCTAAGGGGCACAAGGACCTGGGAGCTGCTCCACTTCAGAGCAGAGGAAGCCAAGGCCGGCAGAGGAGCAGAAGGCCCAGGCTAAGGCCCTGGGCTAATCGGGGAGAGCCAGGAACTGCCCCTGACTGCTTTCTCCTGTCCAAACCTCCTGTCCCATCCCCCATGTCCCCCCACACACACCTCGGCCTCTGCCCTGCTTCTCTCTCCTCTGCCCAGGCTCCCAGCCCCAGGAGGATGCCCAGTTCTGTGCGGTGTCCACGTCCCACCTCACTAGCCATCTGGGGGCTGGCACTGTGCCCAGGGCAGAGAGTGCAGGTCTCCATGAAGCGTGAGTCCCCCAGACAAACGCCCCTCTGTGTCTCTGGCCCTGTTGTGAGTGGCCGCCAGCCAGCTCCTCCCACAGCCGCAGCCAGGACTGTTCCTCTGTGTGTCCTCACTGCAGCCAGGCAAGGGCCGGAATGGAGAGGCTGTGGCCTCTGGAATGGAGGGGTAGGAGGCAGGCAAGCCAGGGAGAGTGGGAGAGAGAAGGCCACATCTGGCCCTGCACAGGGGACTTAGAAGCTCTGGATGGAAGGGTCTGAGAGGGAGGTCCCTGGGTCCTAGCTGTCTCTTTTGTATGGAAAAGTGCAGTCAGATGGAACAAGTGGCTTATCTATGGTCACAGGGTAAGTAAGGGACAGGGTCGGGCCTGAGCCCAGAACTCCTCACCTGTAGCCACAGTTCTTTTCCCCCACATTAGTAGTCTACCTGCTAGTACATGAGGTGATCGGCCCATAGACCAGGGCATTCAGATTTCAAGAAAGAATGCCGCATGTTAATATTATAGAGCTGGGGAGATAGCTCAGTGGTCTAGGCACCTGCCTGGCAAGCACAAGGACCTGGTTTCAATCCCTGGTATCACATGCTGTACCAGTCCCATACCACGCTGGCCACCAGACCACACATGGCGGTGCAAACCTGTAATCCCAGCACTGGAGAGACTGGGACAGATGATCACTATGAGTCTGAGCTATGTAGTGTCTCAAAAAGGGTGGGGGGGGGGAGACAGAGCACTGTTGATCTCAGAACTCTAGAAGTCTAAGGTAGGAGCATTGCAAGTTCAAGCCCAGCCTAGGCAACTTAGTAATTTGACGTAGACCAAATCCTTAGTAAGGGCAGGACATGAACCCAAAGAATCAAAAGCCAGACCATCTAGAGGTCTCTCAGGGATAAACTCAGATTTGTGGAAATTACAAGCGTGCACTGCTAGGCCCAGCTTGGCCTTGATTCTTTTTTTTTTTTTTTGTCTTTTTGAGACAGGGTCTCACTATGCAGTTCAGGCTGGCCTTGAGCTCACTTTTGTAGTCCAGGCTGGTCTCGAACTCGTACCAATCCTCCTGCCTCAGCCTCCCAAGTGCTGGGATTACAGGCGTGAGCCACCATGCCCGGCTTCTTTTTTTTTGTTTGTTTGTTTTTGTTTTGCTTGATTCTTAACTGAATAAAGCAAATAGTATGCAGCCTAGGAGTGCTGGTCAGGGTGATCGCAGGTCCAGGGTGATCTCAGGTCTGGGCAATTGCAGGTCCAGGTTGATCTCAGGTCTGGGTTGATCTCATGTCCGGGGTGACCGCTGGTGCTCTCATGGCTCTGCGTTGTTTCCTGTCTTCCCGCCTCCATTTTTAAAATTTAATTATTATTTATTTTTGTCTTTTTTGAGACAGGGCCTCGCTGTGCAGTTCAGGCTGGGCTTGAACTCATTTTTGTAGCCCAGGCTAGTCTTGAACTCACACTGATCCTCCTGCCTCAGCCTCCCAGGTGCTGGGATTACAGGCGTGCGCCACCAGTGTTAGCCCAGAGGTTTGCAGTTGCTTTGTCCACCACATATGCAGCTCACTCACATCTACATAGTCTTCTTTGATGGGTCACAATCAGGGGTGACCCAGAGCCTGAGGACAGGGACAGCAGCAGGGGCAGGGAAGGGGCAGGCCAAGGGAGCAGGGAGCTCCACACGCTGGGGGCCTTGGTTCCCATGGGGCTGGCTGGGCTCCTGCTCTGAATGAATCAGCAGATGACGCACACAGAGCCCGTCTCTTTCTGTGTCCCTGGGCTCCCTCAGTTTCCTCATTTGTGAAGGAGAAGCCAGTGGGCTCTGTCCCTTGCAGACTGGGTTGCCACTGAATCCTAGAAGCCCCTGCCTGTGCCACAGGTGGGGAGCCATGGGACAAAATGCAGGGTTGCAGCTGAGGCAGTGGAGAGACATCTGTTCCCTTTTAGAGGGGGTCCCCTTTGGGAGGGGCTTAGCTTTCTACCCTAAGCATGCCCCCCTCGCCCCCACTGTCTAACAGGAGAGCAGCCATCTATCGAAAAACACATCAGCAAGTTTCCTGCTCTCAGCCTTTTTTGGCTGCAACATCCCCTGTAGGACCCTCCCAAGGCCCCCTGGGCCCCTCAGCCACACTGTCACACTGCTTGCCCCCCACGTGTGCACAGCCCCTGCCCACCCTCCTCCTTCCTGCTCTAGCCCCCGGTCCCCTGTCCCTCTCTCGCTCTGTCATTGCCCCCCCACCCCCGCTCCTCTCCAGCCCCACGCCCCCACCCCCCACCCTGAACACAGGGTCAGGAGCTTCCCGGCTGCCAGCCTCTATCCTTGCCCTCACCCCTTAGCCGGGCTTTGTGCACCACCAGGCTGGGGCTGTGTCCAGACTTCTGTGGCGCAGTCTCAGCATCTCAGCGCACCTGAGGTGACTGCTCTGTGGGCATCATCTCAGTGTTGACCCTCTACAAAAAAATTATTTCTGAAAGTTTTACTATTAGGAAGTTGGACCTCCTGGAATAATTCACGTTTATACCTTTTTTGTTACAATTAGTGATATACTCTCTCAATGCCCTTCTAACCCTTCTATGGGTCCCTTCATCTCTAATGGTACTGGGGGTTAAACACAGGGTCTGAAAAGAAAAAAAAAATGGGGCTGAGGAGATAGCTCCGTGACACAAGTGCCTGCCTGGCAAGTGCAAGGTTGCGAATTTGAATCCCAGTCTCCCCTCCCCCCAAAAAATACAGGGTCTGGGCAGTGAGCTACCTCCCCATCCTCCCCTTTCTTGTTGGAGACAGGGCCTTGCTATGTAGTTCAGGCTGGCCTTGACCTCACTATGTAGCCCAGTCTGGCCATGGACTCATATCAATCCTCCTGCCTCAGCCTCCCAATTGCTGGCATTACAAGTGTGTGCCACTGTGCCTGTCTCCTTTTTTTGTTTTTTATTTTGAGACAGGGTCTTATTAATTTGCCCAGGCTGGGCTCAAACTTGCAGTCTTCTTGCCTAAACCTCCCAGTGGCTCCTTTGTCATAATTTACATTTCCTAGAGCATTTCTTTCTTCTTGCAGTGGTTCTCAACCTTTCTCATGCCGTAACCCCGCAATACAGTTCCTCATGTTGCAGTGACCACAAACCAAAATATAATTTTGGTGGTTACTTCAAAACTGTAATTTTGCTACAGTTATGATTCGGAATGGCTTTAGGCGACCCCTGTGTTTTGGTTGTTCAACCCATGCCAGGGTCACGACCCACAGGTTGAGAACCACTAGACACTTGAATCTAGTGTCTCATTCTTATGCAGATGTGGATCTTATTTCTGAGGATCCTGAGGTTTTCTTTTGCTCTCTGTATTGTCTGTTATTTATTTATTTATTTATTTATTTATTTTTTCGGTGGGACCAGGGTTCGAACTCACGACCTTGCACTTGCCCAGCAGGCACTTGTGCCTCGGAGCTATCTCCCCAGCCCCTATTTATTTATTTATTGATTTATTGATTGATTGATTGATTGATTGTCTTTTTGAGACCTGGTCTCCCTATGCAGTTCAGGCTGGCCTTGAGCTCACTTTTGTAGCCCAGGCTGGTCTCGAACTCACACAGATCCCCCTGCCTCGGCCTCCCAAGTGCTGGGGTTACAGGCGTGTGCCACCATGCCTGGTTGTATTGTCTGTGGTTTAAACAAACCTGCCAGTTGCTCTTGTTTGCTGTCTATGCATTTTATTTGTGGCTTTCTTACCTTCCAGAAGTCTGCTGATTTTTGGTGCCCTGCTCTTCAAAAGTTATTTCTCTCAGCATAACACCAACTAGGCTCTATCCTCATGACCGGTGCCTCTCCTGCAGGGGAGGACATTTGTTGCATCCCGTAGCCCAGAGACCCCATTCTGCTAAGTTATAGCAGAGCCTGAGAATCCCTGGGTGGAGTCAGAGGCTCTGCTTGCCTAAGGACAGAGGCCCGGCTAGCCAGCTGGCTGGAGATGGGACTGGACATGACTCCTGGAGGGGCCAGGCTACCAAGACACCCGCAGATCCGACCTGGGCGGGGAGCGATGCGCAGGATGAGAGGCCTCCTGGGCTCTTGGCAGAGAAAGGACTTGGGAAGGAAAAGCTGAGAATGGTTATGAGTTAATTGGGAAGACGGATTAAGTGTCCCTGGGATGGGGCAGAATCCTGGCTGGAGCAGCTGAGGAAGTCCTCAGGCCTCTGGGGAGGGTGGGCGGCAGACGCGCTGGGGGTCAGGCGGTGGGCAGGCTCCGCAGAGCTCATGAAATCCGCTCGCTTGGCCAGGAAGGAATCTGCCTGCCCGGCTGCCTCCTGAGGCTCCTGCCTCTACCCTGCTCGAGCCGACCGCGGACCCAGGCCCCTCTCTCCCTCTGCTCTTGTCCCAGAGCTTCTCTTGTCCTGGAGCTTCTCATATCTGTTTTGCTGCATGACACACTTGTGTTCTCTTGGCTGTCGTGTGTCTGAGCTCCAAGTCCTGTGTGACAGACTGGGCAATGGCCTCCTAAAGGTGTCCACTTCCTGACCCCAAAGCCTGGGACGTAGTTCCCAAGGCAAAGAGACTTCATAGTAGGATCGATCGCATGACCTGTGTCTACATGGAGGGTAATCCTGGATTAAAGGAATTGTAGAGGATGGTGCTGTCAATGGGATAATTTTATCCTAGAAAAAAAAAGCTCTAGTTGAGTTTTTAATCCACCCATGTTAAGATGTTGTAACTCCTTCCCCACCTTAAGATGGTGTAAATATAAAAGACATAAGAGGAAAACAGAGCTATTTGCAAAGAGGAATCCTGTGACCTTTTTGTCCATAACTGCGCCTTCCCAAGAAGGTATTTAAACAGAGACAAAGCAAAGAACAAGGCTGGGTGTGTTTCTGATCTGTAAGGACCGGGCCACACATTTGGACACCAGCTTTATTAATAAACTCTTTATTCCATTTTTCAGTCTGACATGGAACTCGCCAGTTGGGAACCACAAAGGTCTTTATGAGAAGGGGTGGGAGGGTCAGAGAGAGAAGGAGGCCTGGCACAGCTAGTCTGAGGATGGGGGAAGAAGCCAAGAGTCATGGAGCCAGGGTATCTCGCAGAGGCTGAGAGAAGAGTCTATTCTAGCTTTGCATAATTCTGGCAGATGCTGTAAATAAGAAGTTATCCCACTAGGGCCAGCAAGATAGCTCAGTGGACCAAGCACCTGTTTTTGCGAGTGCAGGGATCAGGGGCGATTCCAGGTTCCATATACCGTGCTAGCCCCGCCTCTAGGGCACGCTGAGCTGGCAGCCGAATCCGGGTGTGGTGGTGCAGGCCTGTAATCACTAGGGAGGCTGAAAAGAGGAGGATCACTACGAGTCTGACCTGCATAGTGAAACCCTGTATCAAATACATTAAAAAGAGAGAGAGATTATCCACTATCCCACCAGCAAGCTACTTCTGGCTTGCTGGGCTGGATCAGCATGAATCAAAAAATAAGATCCAAGAATATGCTGCACATAAGGAACATATCTAATTAAAAAAGAAATTCATAGACTGAAAGTCAAAGGTGAAAAAACTGCACTCCATGCAACAGGAACCCAGAAAAGAGCTATTCTATTTGAAGACACAGTGAATTTTAAGCCAAGACTGATTAAGAAAGATAGAAAAGATCACTACATCTTTGTAAAAGGAATAATCCAAAAGAAAAACTTAACAATCATAAATGTATATGTACCAAATATGAGTGTACCAGATTATAGAAAACAAATATTAATGAGCATAAAAAACCAGTAAGCAATAGCCGGGCGTGGTGGCTCACGCCTGTAATCCCAGCACTTGGGAGGCTGAGGCAGGAGGATCGTTGTGAGTTCGAGACCAGCCTGGGCTACAAAAGTGAGCTCAAAGCCAGCCTGAACTGCACAGTGAGACCCTGTCTCAAAAAAAAAAAAAAAAAAAAAACCAGTAAGCAGGGTCCAGCAGGATGGCGTGGTGGTCTAAAGTGCCTGTAGGCAGCTGCAGGGACCGTGGTTTGATCCCCGGCACCACATGCTGCACCAGCCCTGCCCTCAGGGCAGGCTGAGCTGGCCATAAAAATAAATAAATAAACAAAAGTTCTGAAACAAGAAAAAAAATTAAATAAAAAAATTTTTTAAATCTAAAAAAAAACAGTAAGCACTAATACAACTGTACTGGGGGATCTCAATACCCCACTGTCACAAAAATAAAGATCAACTAGAAAAAAAAAATTGACAATAAAATATTAGAGGTGAACCAAACCTTTTTGTGTGTTGGAGGGGCTATACCAGGAATCAAACTCAAGACTTTGCACTTGCCAGGCAAGTGGCACAGCTTGCCACTGAGCTACACCCCAGGTCAGAACTAAACTTTTGAAGAAATGGACTTTGTTCCATATCGCAACTTCAAAATACACATTCTTCTTAGCTGCACATGGAACAGTCGGAACAGTCTCCAAAATTGACCACATACTAGCTCTCAGAACATGTTTAAGTAAATGCAAAGGAATTGCAATTATGTATATTATCAGACCTCCATGCACTGAAATTGGACTGTAATAAGCACACAGAAATTAAATAGCACTGGGCCAGTGAGATAGTTTAGCGGTCCAAAGCACCTGCTTAGGCAAGCTTAGGCAACTACAGGGATCATAGTTCAGTCCCCAGCACCACATGCTGCACCAGCCCCACCCCCTTGGCAGGCTGAGCCAGCCATAACATACATACATACATACATACATACATACATACATACAGTTTAGAAATTAAATAGCACTGTCCTAAACAACCAGTGGATCACAGATGAAGTTAAGCAAGAAATGAGATAGTTTTTAACCATTAAATGAGAATGACAGTACAACATACCAGAACTTATGGGACACAATGAAAGCAGTCCTGGGCTGGCGAGGTGGTTCAGTGGTCTAATGTGCCTGCTTAGGAAAGCTTCGGCAACTGCAGGGACCGGAGTTTGATCCCAAGCACCACATGCTGTGCCAGCCATAAAAAGAAAAAAAAAGAAAAGAAAAGAAAGAAAGCAGTCCTAAGAGGGAAATTTATAGCAGTGAACACCCATATCAGGAAAACAGAGTAAGTGCAAATAAACAACCTCATGGTGAGCCCCAAACCTCTAGGAAAAGAAGAGCAGGCTAAGCCAAAAGCCCATACAGGAGCTGGGTGTGGTGGCACATGCCTGTAATCCCAGCACTTGGGAGGCTGAGGCAGGAGGATCGGTGTAAGTTCCAGACCAGCCTGGGATACAAAAGCGAGTTCAGGGCCAGCCTGAACTGCATAGCGAGACCCTGTCTCAAAAAGACAAAAAAAAAAAGCTCATACAGGAAAGGAAATTATACAGACTAGAGCAGAAACTAACGCACTTGAGACTAAGAAAACAATACAAAGAATCAATGAATCACAGAGTTGACTCTTGGAAAGATCCAATAAAATTGACAAACCCTCATCCAACCTTATCCCAAAAAGGAAAGAGAAGACTCAAATCCACACAACTAGGAATGCAAAGGGTGAAATTACAACAGACCCTACGGAAATCTACAGCTACTTTGACCACTTGTATTCTAATAACATGGAAAATACAAGCACTGGGGAGATAGCTCAGCAGAATAAGTGCCAGCCTAGCAAGCACAAGGTCCTGAGGTCAATGACTGGTACTGCATGCCATGCAGACACTGGGCGTACTGTGCAGGCTGTGGAACTGGGCGCTACGGTGTACACCTGTAATCCCTGCTCTGGGGAGGCAGAGATAGGAGGATCACTATGTGTTCTAACTGTGTAGTGAGACTGTGTATCAAAAACAAACAGACAAACAAAAAGAATGTCCAGTCTTGCTTATACATATTTATTTACTCTGCTCTCAAAGCAGGTGTCTCAGCCCAGGATTGGACTCTGAGATTTTCAGTCCTCTACACTCAATATCTAAATGTGCATCTGTATTAATAATATTTATAGAGCATTCAAAAAAATGGACAGAGTCCTAGATACATAGGAATTACCAAAGCTGAATCAAAAGGATACAAAGGGGCCAAGAAGATGGCTTGGCAGTCTGAGCGCCTGCACGGCAAGCGCAAGGACTCAGGTTCAATCCTCAGTACTGCATTGCTGAACTCTACAAGAAATTAATTAATTAATTAATTAATTTTATTTTTTTATTTTTATTTATTTATTTTTTTTTTTTTTTGTCTTTTTAAGACAGGGTCTCACTATGCAGTTGAGGCTGGTCCTGAGCTCACTTTTGTAGCCCAGGCTGGTCTCGAACTTGCATCAATCCTCCTGCCTCAGCCTCCCGAGTGCTGGGATTACAGGCGTGCGCCACCACGCCCGGCTAATTAATTAATTTTAAAGATTTATTTATTTATGTAATGGCTGGCTCAGCCTACCCTGAGGGTGGGGCTGGCACAGCATGTGGTGCTGGGGATTGAGCTGCAGTCCCTGGGGTTACCTAAGCTTGCCTAAGCAGATGCTTTAGACCACTGAGCTATCTCGCTCACTCTCTATAAGAAATTTAGAGAAGACCTAACACTGCTACTTCTCGAACTCTTTAATGAAATAGACAGGGAAGCAGTACTCCCGAATTCATGCCAGGAACCTGCATTATACTGATACCAAAGCTGGAGAAGTACCCAACTGAGAAAGAGAGTTACAGTCCAGTCTCCCTAATGAACAAAGAGGCAAAAATCCTCAATAAGGCTCTTTCCAGGCGTTCTCCTGAGAGTGACATCATCTTTAAACCCTCCGTGGCAATCCCTGACGCACCGCCGTGATGCCCAGGGAAGACAGGGCAGCCTGGAAATCCAGCTACTCCCTTAAGATCATCCAACTTTTGGATCATTACCCAAAATGCTTCATCGTGGGAGCAGACAATGTGGGCTCCAAGCAGACGCAGCAGATCCGAATGTCTCTCCGAGGGAAGGCTGTGGTGCTGATGGGCAAGAATACCATGGTGCACAAGGCCATCCGAGGACATCTGGAGAACAACCCAGCCCTGGAGAAACTGTTGCCTCATATCTGGGGGAATGTGGGCTTTGTGTTCACCAAGGAGGACTTCACTGAGATCAGAGATAGGCTGCTGGCCAGTAAGGTGCCTGTTGCTGCCCGGGCAGGTGCCACTGCAGCATGTGAAGTTACTGTGCCAGCCCAGAACGCTAGTCTGGGGCCTGAGAAGACTGCCTTCTTCCAGACTCTGGGCATCACCACAAAAATCTCCAGAGGCACCACTGAATTCCTCAGCCATGTACAGCTGATTAAGACTGGAGACACGGGGGCTAGGGAGAAAGCTCAGTAGAATAAGTGCTTCCTTGCAAGCACAAGGGCCTGAGTTCAATCCCCAGTTCCACAAAGAAAAAAAAAAAATACTGGAGACAAGCCAGACGTGGTAGCTCACACCTATAATCCCAGCACTTGGGAGGCTGAGGCAGGAGGATCAGTGTGAGTTCGAGGCCAGCCTGGGCTACAAAAGTGAGCTCAAGGCCAACCTGAACTGCACAGTGAGACCCTGTCTCAAAAAGACAAAAAAAAAAAAAAAAAAAAAAAACTGGAGACACAGTGGGAGCCAGCGAGGCGACCCTCCTAAACATATTGAACATCTCCCCATTCTCCTTTGGGCTGATCATTCAGCAAGTGTTTGACAATGGAAGCATCTACAACTCAGAAGTCCTTGACATCACAGAGGAAGCTCTGCATTCTTACTTTCTGGAGAGTGTCCGCAATGTGGCCAGCATTTATCTGCAGACTGGTTAGCCAACCGTTGCATCAGTGCCCCATTCTATCATCAATGGGTACAAGCGGGTCCTGACTTTGTCGGTGGAGACTGATTACACTTTCCCACTTGCTGAAAAGGTCAAAGCTTTCTTAGCTGATCCATCTGCATTTGTGGCTGCTGCCCCTGTCGCTGCAGCCACCACTGCTGCTCCTGCTGCTGCAGCTGCCCCAGCCAAGGGGGAAACCAAGGAAGAGTTGGAGGAGTCAGATGAGGATATGGGATTTGGTCTCTTTGACTGATTACCAACAAGCAAACTATTCAGCCTGCCTCATTGGCAAAGCGAGGAATAAAGGCATAATTTTCCTTTTTTTTTTTTTTTTTTTTTTTTTGTCTTTTTGAGGCAGGGTCTCGCTATGCAGTTCAGGCTGGTCTTGAGCTCACTTTTGTAGCCCAGGCTGGTCTCAAACTCACAGCGATCCTCCTACCTCAGCCTCCCAA